>JAOTRH010000010.1:15879952-15928990 GCA_034768845.1 Heliamphora exappendiculata | reverse complement strand
TGTTAAGTATAACGAAAATTTTAACGGTTGGACTCATTTGATGTTAAAATTAAATCTAAAAAAAGGTTAATGTAATTTTTTAAACCACATGAAAATTTTTTATTTTTGTCCAAAATCTTAGGGGGTCCATGTAATTTACCCATTACTTAATTTTATATTCAATATGAAATTTATTTGATAAATTTCGACGAGTAAATTTTTAAAATATTATTTTTATAAAAAAATATGTATAATAAAAGTTATTATATTTTAAAAAATATATAAAAGTATTTTATATAAAAAAAAGCAAAAATACTAAAAGGGTAAAGTCAATAAACAAAATAGTAAAAAGTCAAGGTTAAGAAATAAATTTTAAATTACTTTTTAATTTTAAGCAAAGAGATAAAAAATTAAGTTTAAAAATAGTTGCCAAACGAGGCTATAATATTTTACTTAACTAAAATGTGAAATACACACAATAATATCAATCTATTTTATTCAATAAATAAAAGACAAAAATAATATACTAATTATACATTATATAAATATATATTTATTAAAAATATTAGGTAAATAATTTCACATAATATTTACGGTGAGAATATCTAATTATTGTTTTCTTTTGTCTTTGTAAGAATGGAGAGAAAGTCAGGAGCTCATAAAAGGTCTCCCGGAAATACCATCGCACGTGAAGTTGTTGAAGCTCCTGAAAATTAAATTGCAATCAGATTCTTTGTAATAGGTTCTCTTTCAATTTCTTGCTTTAAATGCAAATTAGATCTTCAATTGTTTTGAATTATTTTATGAGTAATGCTATGATAATTATATTTAATTATTAAATATAGTAATTATTTTTTAATATTATATGATGTGACCTCTTTGAATTTGGGAATTCTATTGTGATTAACTCACAACAAGAGTGCTGTTAGATTAATATTTTTTATTTAAAAATTTAAAACTTAATTAGAATCGTTTATTATGTTTAGTTCATCAAGTAAGTAATTTTTATAAAATTTAGGTCAATCAAAAATTGTTAACCATATGATGCAGATATATTTGTTTGATAGTTGATTTCTCAAAATATTATAAGGTAATTAATTTTTTCAAACCAAACATATTTTGATCAGATAGATAGTGATGTCTGATTAACTTGATTTTTTAACAGAACTACCTACTCAATGAATTAAATATAATGAACGATTTCAATTAAATTTTAAAATTTCGAATAAAAAAAATTAACCTCACAACACTCTCTACTATGATTAGCTCACAAGAGAGTCCCGCTCCCGACATCTTGTGTGTGATATTTATGTCATTTCATGACTTCATTATTAATTTTTACGGTAATACTATGCACCTAAAAAAATAGTCAAAAAATTACCTAAAATTTAAAGTGGACAGTTAATATTTACTTAGAGTATGTCATATATTCTATTAAATATGAATTTGTACCCTACAAATTACTTTTGAGGTAAAATTATGAGTACTTTTTCTAGGTACATAGAATTTTTTTAATTTTTAAGTATAACACCTAAAATGTTGTATTATGTAGTATTTAAATGTGGTTACTAAAATATAATCATTATAAAATTAATATTACTATATTTCATTGATTTTATAGTATTTGTAGTTAACAATATAATAAAAATAATTTAAATAATATAATATTGTCACCTTTTAAAAAAATATGAAAAACAAATAATAAATTTACTAGTGTCTATTAACTTTTTTTCATTTGACGATGAGAACGCTACATAATCAGTATTCTAGAAATCTCTAATAATTATTTGTTTTCTAGTAATAGGATTTGAGTAATGAAATATTCTTTTAATAAAGAAATTAGTGAAAAGTCCTTGGCAGCCCATTAAGTTTCTTTTCTCAATTTCCAAGTATTTCACCTTTTGGATTTTTGTATTTAAAACCTTTACAACGATTACAAAAATTGGTTAGCAATATAATTATGGTGAGATGAACTTTCATGATAAATTCCATAAATCATGAAATAATTAAGTTGTTTGAATTTAAGTTTGGATTGAACATTAAAATTTGAAGTTATATAAATTTATTTATTTATTTTTATTAAATGTTATATACATCATTTGACTTTTCTGGAGGATATCATTGGAAGGATATAAAAAAATTATAAAAATCAAATATTTTTCAAAAGTTAATCTATATTTGAAATTTGAAAAGTTAAATTAAGCCTTTCTAAGGTGATATCACATTTCAGGCCACCCTTTGATTGGCAATTTGATTTTTTGATTTTTTGATTAAAAATGCTAAGAAGTCAGAATTGTGCCCGTTTGATAAAAAAAGTTAAAAAATTAAATTAAAATATAAACTCTCAAAATACTCTATTTAAATTCCTACCACTTTTAAAATACATAAATACATTTTATTCATAACTTATTTACTATCACTACCAATTACATATAATTGTTAATATAAATTTTATAGAAGATTAAAATTGCCTACTTCGAAGAAAAAGCAAAAAAATTAACTTTTTACCCAAACAACTAATTTCAAAAAATCTTACTTAAAAACTAAGTTACCAAACAATCTACTTTGAACCCAATTTAATTTTTTAGCTAAAAACGCAACAAAGTAAAAAAATTAACTTTTAAGTTAGTTGTCAATCGAAATCTTAGTGACTGCCTGTTTGGAATAGTTTTTAAGCTTCAGTTTTAAGATATTTAACTTTTTTGAAAAAAAGATGAATAAAAAAAATTGAATGTGTTTGGAACAATTTTTGTAGTAACTTTTTTATTTTTTTTGTTTTTTATTTAAATGTCTAAAATATTTTTATTTTTAACTCTTAAATTGTAGTGTTTGAGATTCTGGCACGATTTTTTTTTATTTGTGTGAGTAGAATTAACTTTTTTATGTAATTATATTATAATAATTTTATTTTAAAAAATTAAAATAGTTAAGATATATATTAATTTTTTTAATTAAATTAAAAAATAAAAAAAATTAATTAACTTTTTTTAAAAACTAAATAGTGCACTTTAAAAGCTAGCCCGGCCCTTAGCCTTGTACTGTGTTGAGTTGCAGTGAAGGTGCTCTCACGTGAAAATCTCAAAAGTTGTTGGAGAACTATAGCAAAATTTTATATTTAGTTTATGTTTGGATTAATTTTTTTTAAAATTATTTTTAATATAAATATTTTTAAAAAAATCTATTTATTTAGCATTAATTGGCTTTTTTTTATATAGTTTTATATCTATTTTTTTACAAAAAAAAATTAAAAAATTAAAAAAATTTATAAAAAAAATTAGTCCAAACATAAGTTAGTAACCTTTGGATTAATTTAATTTCTTTTTTTAATTTTGAATATATTACATCATAGACATAACTAGCAGGAAACTAGAATAGAGAATATTTCAGGACAAATAATTTCATCCATAATGAATGTCTAAAATTTTTATTTATTATTTTGTGTTTTTTTTTTATAGAAAAGGTTAGAGGCTTAAAAGTATTATAAATTTAACATAAAAAAAAATCAAAAAGTTACATTGACAGCAGCAAGACACCTTATCAAAAAAAAAAAAGAGAGAGAGAGAAAAATTAATCTTCACACACACACACACACACACACACACACAAAACCCTCGTTTATAAATTAAAAAAAAAACCCATATATGGAATAAATCAAACCACTTCATAAAGAAGAAAAAAAAAGAAAAGAAAGAAAAACACAATTCTGCTAGGAAGAAGGCACCAATTGTTTGTGACTTTTAGTTAAACCAATAAATAGATACACTTATATCTTATATTATGATCATATAAGTAGGAAAATTTATGTATTTCTAAGCGATTAGAAACATGGAAATAATTGTACAAAACATGCGAAGTTATATAAAAAAAATGGTATTTTTAAGAAGTGAAAATTGCACATGCATTGTTTGTGTAACAAAGCCTTCTATCTAAAGAAACACCTCATCTAGTCATCTGCCATGAAACAAACTATTATCTTCTTTTTTTTAATATTTCATATATTCACACCAATTTACGCACATTTCTATTATGTACTTGTTTGCTTTAGCTTTTTCTATAAATTTTTTTGTTTTGTTTTTAATAAAAAAAATTTAGCAATTAGTTCAAATAAGTGTATTTTTTAAATTTCTCTTGTCACGAAAATTTTAAAAAGAAAAAAAATGATTAAAAATAAAAAAGTTCAGTTAAGTTAAAAAAAAAACCATGTTAATAGATTTTTTTTGATATTTTATGAATTTTTTTATTTTTAGTGAATTTTTTAAAATTTTAGCCCGAATAAACATACTTTTTAAATTCCTATGACGGTACAAGCAATCACCAAAATAAAAAAAATAAAATATTTAAACTATAAAATAAAAAACAAAAAACAAAAAAAAAGCTCCAAAAAAAAAGCAATTAGGCTTTTTACACCAAATATCAATGTTGCTTTTATATAACTATCGTAATTTTTTCAGAAACTATATATATTTCCTCTTTGATCATAGTTTATAGATTCTTTGTCAAAGATTCTATATGTATTTTCTCTTTCCTCGTGGTCTATAGATTCTGTCAAAAGTTTTTTTTTTAGTTGGTTGTATATCTTGTATTCTGTCAATTCATATAATTAAAATTTTGTGACGGATAAGATTTTATAATTAAATAACAAATATGAATTTAAGATTTACCTATAAATATGAATATTATAATTTTAGTAGGTTTTGTAAAGAGTGAATCAAATGAGTACAAATGTAGGAACAGATAAACAAATATAAGAGGCACCGGGTGACTCTTGAGAAAAAAAACATTATTTGTTTCATAACTTGAGTTATAGGTATTAAATTTTTTGGTATTTTTGGTCTCATAATTATACACTCTATAAATTATGGTAGATTATCTTTCTCACCCATGGACGTACACAAGTTGTGCTGAATTGCATAGATCGGTATGTGATTTTCTCTGCTTTTGTGCATGGTTGTACTCCCATTTGTGTTCGAGGATTCATGATTAAATCATAACAATTGGTATTAGAGCCGATAGTTAACGATTTAAAGTTGCAGTGAAAAATTGAAGGACAGATATACTTTGATCTTGGTTTGTATAGATCAGATAATATTTATTTTGCACAAGAAATAAAGAAAAAAAAAGAGGCGACAACTTGGTATGACGTGCAAGGCAAGAGACAATGTACTGGACAGTTAGGATTAGTTCCAAGTAGAGTCAAATTAAATGACGATTTCTTAATTCAATAGATGATTAGCAACTAATACACCTTGATGAATAGGTAGAGTAACGGGGAACACATGGTTGAATAGGTGTCTGGCATGCATCTTGATGTAAAAGTGCAAACCATACTAGTTCATATGTGGTGGATTGACAATAACGCACAGTAGAATCGACATCGACACTAATTATTTTTAAAATGGTTTGCATAATCCAAATCAAGGTAGAAATTGTTGGTTGTGTCTATTAATGTATTCTGCAGGCCTATACAATTATGATTTATAATTGTATGGGAGTAGAATTTTTATAATTTTATGGGAATTAAGAATTTATAATTATATGACAATTAAAATTTTAGAGTTTGTTTATAAATATAATTTTATGGAGAGTGAATCAAATGAGCAGAGATATAAGGAGAGACAAAAAAATACCAAGAGAAGAGCAACGGATAACTTTTGAACGCAAAAATAAAATTTATTTCAAGATTCGAGTTATGAATATCGAGTTTTTAAAATATTTTCGATCTCATAATTGTACACTATATAGATTATAGTAGATTATCTCTCTCACCCATAAACATAAGCATAGATAAGTTGTGCCGAACTATATATATTATTGTATAATTTTCTCTACTTTTTTGCGTAGGTATATTTTTATTTATGTTCGAGAATTAATGATTAAATTCCAACATCGTTTTCCTTTCTCCTTTCCCTGCCTATCAGTCTGAAATACTTAATTCAAAATACCTACATTTGATATGTTTTTCCCTTTTTCTTTTAATTAGATTTTTTTTTATAATAAATTAAACATTGCACACGTGTTCCATGTGTTGTTGTGTGTATATTTATGTGTATATATTAAATTGCATATCCTGTTTATGTGTATAACATATGCGTAAATATTAAATATGTATAATATATACCAGAAAAAGGATACATTAAAAGGTCACGAGAAGAGAATCCAATACGATTTGCTTAATCCCAAATGATTCCCAATAGCCAGGGTATCAATGGGGCTCTTTTTTCGTATTTTTCTTTTTAAATAGTGAAAAAATAATTATGAAACTCCTCAATTTGGTAATTCAACTGATTGTTGAATTTTTTTGATTTAAATAACTTTAAATTAAATAAGTAAGAAATTCGATTAGTGTAATTTTAAAGTGACTTAAAAGATAAAAAGGTATTTGATTTTAAGTGACTTAAAACTAAATAGAAATAAGAGAATAATTCATGGCTTAAAGTGACTTAAAATCATTATAAAAAGCTATTTCTTATTTTCACACAAGAAAATTTAATATAAATCTTGTTGATTGATCTCAATGAGTAGATTCTAAAACTAAATCAAAAAATAAAAATTAAAATAAAATACACTAACTTCTCTTTAAGATTTGTAACCAATAATAGTATAATACATAAACTTAGAGAATTAGGGATCTCCTCCCTAAGGTTTCTAATCCCCTTACAAAATTATGCACTTTATTAGTTATCGGTTAGTCAACGAATAATT
The DNA here is from genome assembly GCA_034768845.1 of Heliamphora exappendiculata. Lineage (NCBI taxonomy): Eukaryota > Viridiplantae > Streptophyta > Magnoliopsida > Ericales > Sarraceniaceae > Heliamphora > Heliamphora exappendiculata. The sequence continues at coordinate 15,922,309 of JAOTRH010000010.1, read as the reverse complement.
AAAGTAGGTGTCAACAAATAAAAAAATTTCTTAAATATTAATTTAATTCTGGTTCAACCTCTCTACTTCCTCTCTGTACAACATAGAAATTCTAGCAATAATTCATGTAAACCACTTGTGCTTGCATATTAGTTACAAACATCAAAAGAACTTTAGTGTATTTAAAGGCATTTTAGTTAATAAGCAAAAAGCTAAATGACTAAATTAAAATTATTTAACCAAGAAAAAATAATTAGCCAAATAAATATAACTAACAAAATCCTCTTTTAAGCCAAAAAAAATAATAAACCAACATGAATTGATTCCTGGGGCAAAACAACTTTTGTGATTGATAAGCAAAGCCACACTCACTCTGTGGTCCTTCTGGATCTCCAAAATATTACAAGAATCTCACGCGCACACGCCACAAAAACAACTCAAAACGGTTTTTAATTCCAACAAGACAACGCCACGTGGTAAAAGGAATTTGAACAGTGAGATCAGGGTGATTCCAAATACACGCACTGTATTATTTAATACACAAATAAATTTATCTATTTTATTAAAAATACGTATAAAAAACGTAAGTAAATATATTTATGTATTTTTAAAATATATATAAAAAATACAAATAAATTTTTCTGTCTTTTATTGAAAACACGCATAAAGAACACAAATAAATTTATCTGTTTATCTGTTAGGCATAAATAAATAAACAAATAAATTTATTTATTTGTATTATCTGTGTTGATATGCAAATATATAAATTTATATCAAATAAATAAATTTTATCTGTTTATAAGGTATTTTCAAAAGAATTTTTACAATTAAATCTTACACGTTAAAATTTTTGTTAATAGAATTTACACATTAAAATTTATTTTTTTAAACCTTTAGCTGAAAATCTCCTTTTATATTACAATTTTTTTCGTCCTTTAACTTATCAAAATACCTTCTAATTCTCAAAATCTTAGAACTCGTCTACTAATACTTTCTTCTTCTTCGTCGCGAGCCACCACCGACCACCACCAAAAATCAACTATTGTCAATCAGTTCATAGTTCACCACCACACTAAATACTCAAAAAGTTAAAAGAAAAGAAAAGTCAAATTTTCTATCAATCACCAAATCTTCCAACATTACAATGAAGCTTTACATAGAACATTTAAGTTTCAAAAGCCACAGATTTTTTAAGATTAAAGAAAAGAATTGCTTAAATCGGACCAAATTAAAAGATATGATTAAGCTTTGAATAAAGACAAATCATATAAGTTTTCAAAATGAGAGCAAAAGCAAAACAAAGAGCAGTCAAAACGGAAATGCAACAACTCATAAAGGATCGTCCAGAGATTTTTAAAAAAGTATCTTTAAATAATTTTTATTACGTCAGAGCCGAACATGCCTCAGAATTGGACTCATTGAACCTGACGTAACGGACCTTAGTTCTTTTTTTTAGTTGAATAACGATTTTTATAAAATAATTAATGTATTTAAAATATAAGTGTTCAAAGTATTATAAATCAAATTATTAATATAACATTTTTATATCAAAAAATATTTAGTTAAGAATAAAATAACCTAAAAATAAATAGCACCTTATTTGATTTGACATGATTTTAATAGAATTAAATTTTCTTATGTACAAAAATACTCAAAATAATTCTAAAATTAACCAACCAATCTCTCCATGGGATTGGGATAGTCCGGCCAATAGGCCGTTAAGTTGGTTTTGGGAAAATTTCTTAACCCCGCCAAATATTTCTCAAATATAACATGATATTTAATTATTTTTAAATAGTCCCATTTCCTTATTTAATTTTACATCCAAACAAGGTGTTAGGACAATCAGAAACCACGATGTACTCCAAAGCTATAATGCGCACCGCATTAAAAATGTTGAGACAAGTCGCATATAAGCATCACAATTTCAGCATGTGTAATAAAGTAAGGATATATTTTTTCCTGGGCAATTTCACAACTTAGTAAGTATAGAGATGAGGATTCTTCTGCTAGTGATGGATGATGTCGGCTCCAAATATGTATTGATGCTAACTATTTTCATGCCAAAGAACAAGCATTTGCAACCATCGTTTCTCTGTCCAAAAAACCAAAAAAGAATAAAAAAATTGTTTTACCTTTCAAGGTCTCAAAATTTCCCTTTGCTTTTATTTTTAAGATTTTGGACTGTAAAGAACATGTTCCATTATATCTTTGCTAATGGTTAAAAACAAATTTAAATTAAATTTACTAAATTTTTATTTTGTAAATAATTTTTCATTTCATCCATCCTTCAATACCTCTAACTATTCCTACTTTTTACTACTATTACCGACAAACACTTTCTGCCACTATCTCTAGTCATTTCTACTATCCACGTGATATCTACGTCTATGCACAACCTCTCCTCTCCTATCAACTGTCACATCTATATAGTGTTAATAATCACCATCTTCTATCATTACTTCTGCATACCAATTAACACCTTCATGTCCAATACTTTCACCTTCCGCCTCCACCCAACAAATCATCATCTCCACCCACTAACTCTTCTGGCAAGACACCACATTTCCTCAACAATGGCCACTCTTTTCACAAATCATCACCCCTAGCTATTGTTTGCGACCAACATTGTCACCACCATCACCACTTATAACTATCATTTTTTGTTATTTATTCCTGCATCTGTTGATCACTTTTGGTTGTTCATAACCATTTTTGCAAAATAGTTTTCTATTTTTGAGCTCTTCAACCTCACTATCATCGACCACGGTCGTCGAACCACCTCCAACTATCGCTGCTTATCACCACATTTGACCACCATAAATATTCTCGCATCTGACACATTTCTTGTGCAACTTTCCTGCCTTAATAACCCCATATGGCTATCTCTCACTTCTTTCAAAATAAAATTTTATAACAATATATATTTACTAAACATATATTTTGTTTTAAAAAACAATTTATTACGAATAAAAATTAAAAAAGAAAAACTATAAACAATAACAAACAAAACGAAACTATTCATGTCATCCCTCCGGATAAGGATGCCCAGAGAAGGCAAAATGTAGGCAAAATTTTAATTAAGGAAAACAGAACAAAACCAAACAAAAAGAACTATAAACATTAACAAGCTAGACGAATCCTGTTCATCTCATCCCGACGCAAAACCTTAATTAATGTAAACCAAACTATTGCACATATAGTAAAATTCTTGGAAGGCAAAATAATATAATTTTAGAAGTTTCAAGACTATCTCGCATCATCAACTGAGATTAAGTGAAAAAAATGTAACATCTTGCTTCGAAATTTAACAAATGCTTCGTTGCCTCGTTGGGGAAAACAAGATTATTCCTTGGTTCAATCCTTGTTTTATCCAAAGCAAAATATTTTTTTTTTCTAATATTTCCGATCAACACACCTCAATTAATTATTGAAAGACCAATTCTACCACCCACTTACGAAGACTTTAATTAAAACAAAGACAAAATCTTATATAAACTGACCCTAAAAAATTTCCGAATTTAAAATCTAAAAGAAAACAAACACCTAAGTCCCAAGCTTTGACTATCAGGTCAATCTTTTGGACGTATGAATGGCAATAGGACGGGAATGAAATCCCCCATCCTCATCTCCATCCCCTATCTAATCAAGGCGAGGACTGAAAAAAATATCGAAGAACGAAGAGGAAATGGGAGAGTGAGAGGGGCAAGAATGGTTTATAAGATTTAATAAAATGATATTAATAAAAATTATAGATAATATAATAAATAAATAAATAGTAATTAATGAATCAATAGAATTAAAAATATAAAATGTAAAAATAAAAAAGAAAAACTAAAGATAAATATAATACTTTAATGTTTTAAATTTTTTATATTTTAAAAAAATATTTTTTATACATGTATTCATATTTAAAAAATATTTATTTTATGTAATCAAAAACGAATTGAGAAAGCAAATACCATCCTTACCCGATTTGTTATCGGAGACGAGAAATATCCATAAATAATGAACGGATATAAGGCGAGAAAAATTATCATCCCTATTCGGCGTAGAAATAGTTACACTTATCTTTTTGTCTCGAGAAGATTCTCATTTGGGATTTGCGATTCTTATTCTGTGCAGATCACTGGTTTCAAATCTCTATCCAAATACAATTTTTTCAGGAACCCTGCCCATACATAACAAACAAAGGTGCGTTCCAACGCTACAAATTTATGCCTGCTCTTCCATAAAGCAGTGGTTCAGAACCGATGATATCACAAGTAGCCTTGACAAGAAAAAGAAGTACGAACATTTGGGTTAGAAGGAAAAATCTTTCTGATAACAGAACGGATAAGAAATTCCTTGAACAAGTGGGTACTAAATCATTTTATTCCTGGATCTTATTGACAAACCAAAGTCTAGCTATGCAATCATCTAAACATCACCAAATAAATATGAGAAAAAATATAATAATACTTAGGCTTATGTAAGATAATTTCATAAATTAAAAAAATTATTTTTCAGTGTTCGATTGGTACTTAAAATATATATTAAAAAAAATAGTCTGGTGCACTTAAATTCCCAGGCATGCAGAATCCGGAAAGAGAGTCGTACTTAAAATATTTATTTTTACAAAAAAAAAAAAACTTTTAATCAAAATTGGTTATAATTTTAATACAATGCCTTGCCACCACCATTCCCACCACTACTATCATCCCCACCACCACTACCACCATTCTCCCACCATCCACACCACCACAATCTCCATCCCCCACCACTTCCACCCCCAACCCACACCTATACCACCACCACCACCACCACCAAAATCACTATTGCTTCCACCGTCGTTGCCATCACTTCTTTTGTTAGCACCAAAAATAACTTACTATTTTTTTATATGTAAATCAATTTTAGTCTTTTGGTTAGTAACATATTTTATGTTATTTTCATCAAAGCAAACAAAGGAGAAATTTTAATTTTTTTTATTAATAGCATCACAATCACATCACACGAGATTTCATGGCAAGCTGCCATCAGGAAAAGAGATTTTCCATTGGAATCAGTTTGCTGCACAGAAATCCATTGATTCTCTTTTGCCTTTCTTTCTGGAAAACCAACGTGGTCCCCATACGTTTCTGGGATTTTCTAAAGCTTTTTTTTTCCTTTCTTTTTTTGCATTTTTAGCTGAAAAACTTGTTTGGATAACCTTTGATGGTCTCATGAAAACCTTGAAAAGCATCAAGGTTTAAATTACAGAAATTGTTATTCATGCTTCACTTTTCTTGGCTGTAGAGAAGCATCAAGCTTTAAATTACAGAAATTGTTAATCCACTTCTGTTGGCTGCACTCCACATTTTGTCTTGTTCTGTCAATAACAAAAGGTGGAGTGTGAATACTTAATTCCCTAAGGTAAACATTTTGAGTAAAACAATTTATAGTCAATCGAATGAGATGTATAGTTTAGGAAGTCATCTTTCATTTCAAACTTCACTAATTCCAACTACAATTCTCCGGCTCCCCTCCAAACCACCTTTCATCCTTACGCCCTCAAAACTTTATTTGGTGGGCATTAGGGGAACCCACAACAAGAATTCCAACCGTTCATTTGTATGCCTCTCTGACTAGATCATTCATACAAAAATTCAACTTCGATCAAACATCTATAAATACATAAACAAATTGTGTTCTATTTTACAAAATGGTTGTTTTTTTTTTTTTAAATGAACTTTAAGTTTAAATCATTCATTTCGTAAAACAAATAGTGATTTGTTCACTATCTATTTAATATTTATACTCAATTAAGTTGAGTTTTTGCATAAATAATCTTTCTCTACAAGGTCTACCAGATAAACAGTTCGAATCATCATTGTTAGCCCACCTTAGACACACAAATCATAGTCTTGAGGGATATGGAGAGGGGCTTCTCCCCACATCCAGTTGACTAAAGCTTGCGTTGGGAATCATTTACCAATAGAATAAAATGTTTAGATGAACAACCACAATATTTTAAAGGAACTAACTTAAATTCAATCAACACAACTGGAGAGTAAAAGAAAATGCATACATCAGGGGTTTCTTTAGATGTAAGTTGACGAGACTCGGAATTTAAGTCTCTTTCCTGGAGGGCCATAATAGAGGGAATTTCTACTGTAAAGTCAGAGCATACCACATGAAATCCAATACCATCACAAAATGCATGAATTTAACCAAAATCGGACTACTCTGCCTAGAATAAAGGGATTTAAACAATGACTTTGAACGACAGCATAAATAAGGATATTACCAATAATTTAACATAATACAATTTTAACACATAAGCAGCACAAGAATGAGAATCATGAAGTTCCGTAACGCAACAAAATGAAACCTTGAACTTTATATTACCCCTTTTAAAGACGAACTTGGCAATTCTGAGTGATTGCATGGTAACGCGATAATTAGTTGTGTTCCAACTTCCAACACAGCACAGTGCTAAGACATGATGTGAAATGGCATGGCAAGTAGACAACTAGTTGTGTTCCGACAAAGTGAGGGATTGTTATGATAAATGATTACTACCAAATTTCATCAGAATGACAAAGTGAAAATCTTACCAGGCTAGCAATCCAACATACGTTGGTGGTCATTTCAAATTGCAAATTAACTTTTCATGAAGTAATACAGAAGGTATTGGACGCATGTAATGAAGGCAATGGCATTTATAAAATTAAAATAAAAAAGAAAAAGGAACTTTAACCAAATGTATTTTTCGAAAAGCACATTTCAAAGCTGCGGTCATAACAGAGAAGACAACAATGAGCTGGCTGAACAACTTGTGACATCAAAAATATTTCCCCTCGTTATAAAATAATAAATATAGAAATAATATCAGCATGCAATTTAACGCAAGTACGTAGTTTAGATCGGATGAAATAAGCACATTCAGTAGTACCTTCGAGAAAGCAGAATGACACAGAAAAGTCGCACCCAAGTTCCCTCACTCTTGAATGTATGAACCTTCCCATCTGTGAACATGACCAATATTTTGTAGAGCCAAATTTTTGTATCTACTTCACATCAAGTTTGGAAAGAACAAATCATTTCTAATAACCTACAATGTCCCTCAAATGACCACAATGGAGCAAGATGTTGCACTAACTACCAAAATATTCTTTCAATATTCTTGGGCTTCCACTCTGTAACTCTGGAGGAAGTACAGAGCAACATGAAGAAATATTCAAAACCAAACTGGTATTCACATCTTCCAGAAAACAAAAAGATACCCAAAACTAGGATATCAGCTTCCCAAGAAAGATAAGAAATTCGACCGTGTCAAGATTGAGGCAACAATTGACTTTTTTCTTTCGAAGTTTTCTATTTGCCCTTTGTTAGACTATGAGAGAAGATACATAACAGAGGACAACAAAAGACAAAGGAAAGTGGTTAGAATCTTAAATTAAACTCACATGCAAAATCCCCAGATCATTGGGCCTAGCAAGAAGAACGTGCGAGCAACTCACTGTTATGCCTTTATGAAATGAACTGTTAAGAGTTTTGAAACAGTGAATCCATTGAAGGAATCAACATCGAAGAGTTCTCTCAGCTTCCCATCACATATTATTCTCCTCTTATCAGATGGATCCTTCAAGAACAAGAAAAGAACACACTGAGAAACTTGAGTGGCAGGTTCATCACAAAAGAAGGCAAGACAGTGAAGATACCAAAGCATTTAACACAACTCAGCTAGCACATATACGGTGCCTTGATATAGATGAACTAAGGCGTGGGAACAAACTTTTTCAGTTGCAGTTGCAGTTGTAAAAGAAAACTAACAGATTAAAGTAATACAGTAATACCACAACCGAACTCAATAAACTGAATTAAAGTTGTCAAGTTTTTCACAAGATTATTAGTATAATTGCAGAAAAAGGTAGATATGTATAAATCAACAACATCCTCGCCTCCTTGCTTAGATTCAAACACTTAGTGATCCATTAGTGATCCATTTTCTTGACTAGTGGCCCTTAAAGGAAGGCAATATGGATAAAATACATTACCCTCCATAATGTTAATGTTAGGGATTCTACCTCATATTATCATGTGTCATTACAATTTTCTTAATAATATTTTAGCATTAGAAAATGTTGAGGTTCCATGTCCACAATTTGAAACAGATAAAACAAACAAGTAAAAGATAATATTGCAAGGATTTTGTAGAGTTAGCGTCGTAGCGACTTGTACATAATAGATCAGTGGGGTAGCTTAACTTCAAGCATTGAAGGACCACCTTGGGCCCTGAGAACATGCAATTCCTCAGAAGACTCTCAGGACCACCTTGGACCTTGAGATCATGTATTTCCCCAATAGATTAGATTCTCGGGCAGGGGAAGAGCCAAAATTCTTATTCAGAGGCGGCAAATATCTAAAAATCATAAGTGTATTATTATCTATTTGGTAATCCAGAAAATAATTAGATTGATGTGCTACTCAAAAAATTCTTTTAAAATATCTTCCAACAAGTTATAATTTAATGAAAATAAAAAAATTAGAATAATTACCAATGGACAAAACATATTACCAAATATACAATCATAATCACCAAAATTAAAGATTCAATAAGAACTTCACAAAAGTTTTACAAAATATATAAAAACACACACACACACACACAATCATACCCCCTCTGACCCCATGTGGCTCCCATGCTCTCAAGGATCCTTTTGTTATAAATGAAATAATTGAAGAGGGATCATTAACAATTAAGAAAAAACATTAATAACATGAGTGTATGGCGGATTCCAGTTTAAAGATGGGATATTTCTACAGTACTTTGATAAGAATACAACTGACAATGATGAAGTAGTAAAAAGGGTTTTCATCACATGTTGCATATAGCATTATATAAACCAAGCTACATACAAGAGAGTGTGTGCATGTTTGTAAAAGAAGGATGGGTGCTGAAATAGAGAGTACTTCACCATTTGATAAGCTGGCTGCGGGATCTTAGAACATTCTAGCACACTATCACATATACATGTGTGTGTATGTTTGCACGCGTGTGCATGAGTGTACACACACACACACACCCCTCTTAACACTCTAACTGGTGATCATGCTGGGTAGGTTTGTGCATGCAAGTGTACCTACGGCCTACCCAGAACGTGGATTGATAAAGGACATCAACCACAAACCTGGAGATTGTTTTGTTTTATGTATTCCCAGATTCTCTTTACAACATCAGATCGCGACAATGCACTTTCTCCTGTACCAATGAACTTCACTAGGGCATCTGAAAGTGGAAGAGGAGCAAGAAAACCTGAATTCCCTCCCTTCTGCCGTTTTTTTGGTCTTTTTGGTTCATCTGAATCTATATTGAAAAAGGAAATAAGGAGGAAGTAAATATCATTACAAGGATTTCACAACTCTGATCAGAGTAATAGAAATAAGTATAAAAACTTTTTTTTTTGCAACAAAAATGCATGATACAGAGTGTCAACCCGTTTGAACATGAAAACGCAAAATAGTGAAGTAGAACTTTTGAAGCCTCTGAACAAAGAATGGACAAGATTGGGTTAAGCTGCAGAAATCTTACTTCCTGTAGCTAGTAAACATAGAGACAACCTTAAAGCTTTTTAACAAATGAAACTAACATCATCTTCAGAACTTAAATCACCGTACGTACCTTCTTCTCTTTCTTGCTTCTGTTGCTTCTCTTTATGTATAGACTTCACTGGAGCTGCTAAATTATGTAAAGACATTGTAAGCCATATTATTTACATGAATTCAGTGCAAATTAATCAAATAAAACAGAAGGGGGAACTTAATTGTATAAATGAAAATAGAGTGGCAAACTTAACACCATATATCCTTACCAGGACCCAAAAACCTCATAAGTTGTACAGTAGACCACAATAGTTCATCTCATTGTTTTCTCCCTTCCCAACATCCACAATTCAATTTATGGGCGAATCAAGGTGTTCAACCGATACTAAAATTTTCAATTTTTGACATGTAATGCACACATAAACGGGTATAATCAACTTGAACCTTGAAAATCCCCAGCTTATTTTTTACCCTTTTTTGTACAGATGATGGTAAAGAACCCATTAGGATCAAAGCAGACCTACATTTCCTCAAAATCCCATTAGGATCAAGGTGCACCAGCAATCCTTGGAAATCCCAGTGTCCATGCAATATTGAGCTCCAAGCCAATATCAAGAAAGCCAGTTTGCCCCCGTCCGTTACTCTTGCTTACGGTAAGTTCAATGGTTGAAAAGATACCCCACCCTCCCCGGTTTACAAGGTTATCAGTGGCCTCTAGTAATACTAAGTGGCTGTGGCAGTCTGACTTGGTGAAACAATGGCACCATGCAAAATAATATTATGTCATTATAATGCCACAACTATTTTTCTCTTTTCAATTTTGATATATTCTTTTTCTGCCCAATGAGACATTGGGAGAATAATATAGTGTGGACCACGGTAATGGAGAAAACCTTTGTTTCGTATTCATAGAATCCCTTTAACACATAAGGGTGGAATAAAAAATATTATCGCTGCGAAAAAATAAATTGACATATAATACATTCATACAAATTAAAAAACAAAATTCATCCCACAAGTATATCCCAAATTGGAGTGTCGCACGATTACCCAAAAAGAAAATGGGAAAGTATGAGGCATCAATAAGAACTATGTGCAACAAAACGCTAATGAAAAATCTAAATAAGTTGGGAAATGTAGTACCGCCATTTGAATCCAATGGCCATATATGCTTCGTTAGAGCCTTGTTCATTTGGAACATGTCTATGCAATCCACACCAAAAAGTGCACGTAATGCATCATCACAAATTATATTTCGCTTATTGCTTGGGTTCTGCAAATTCTTTTCACGAATATAGCCCCACAGTTGCTTGACAACCTATAATAAAATAATGGTCAAATAAATTACCTATCAGAGAATTCCAATACCGAACAAAATACTAAGAAATAGAACTTTTGGATATACCTCAGTTCTGGCTAACTCAGGCACTCCAACAAATTTCTGTAGCTCTGGAGAAAGACTACATAATTTGGTAAATCCACCACCTCTTTTCTTGACCTCTTTATTCTGCTTCTTAGACCTGCACAAAGTGAAATTATATATATTTAATATAAGAAAGTGACCTGTGCAAAATTCATCCAATCATTAGGAGCTGGTATGCTACTGTAAAATCAAAGTTGATTCTAGAACATCGCCTATAATTGATACATGGAATAATTGGGATGTGATGGAGGAAAAGAAAAGAACCTTCTATCAAAATTTGTTAGGTAAGCATAACCAGTAATATTGAAAATCAACAATACATACCTGCAATGCTTATGCCAAAAACAATTGACAGATACGTAAGCATGGAGGGACAACCACAAAAGTTAACTCAACAGAAGCAAGGTGGTGTTAGATTCTTCCAAAACAAAAATTAAAATTCTAAACTTTTATTTACTTCTGTCTTTTCACTTTGTTTTATTTTCAGTGTGTCTGCTATGACATTTCATCAAACTCTCATTAAAGCAAGTTATGAGAAACTCTGCTGAAAAGCTTCCAGAGTTAAGTCTCAGGCAGATTCACATAGTTTTTGACCACGAGAATGCTACAATTACTTCTTATCCATTAAATAAAAATACTCAAAATTGCCAGAAGCAAGGTGGTGCAGTAATTCTTGTAATGGAGTTTTAATGCGATCATTTTTTCACCATAGTTAATTTTCCACTCTCCTTTTGTTTTACTCTTGTTCTAGAAAGGTTTTCAACGTAAATTTCCTCCACTTATTAGTTCACATGACTTTGCTCTGCACCCTTAATGAAGTTGTGTTACAGATATGCTCATATGCAGACTCTTGTCCGTTGTATTTTACTCACTGGCAATGTCTTCAATCAGTCGTATTTATCCCAAAGAAGAATAAGACGAAGAGGATAAAAAATGAAAAAAGTCTTCCCTCAGTTCTATAGCTTACACAATGGTAACAGCTTTTTGAACATTTTAAGATCAATTATTTCCGGAGAACCATAATTTTCTAGAGTAGATAAAGTTGCTCAACATTTGACAGTTTTTCTTCAATAGTTAGCCGGGGCCAATTCAATAACATAAATAAATAGAGATTATTTAAAGCATCAAAGAGAGAACCAACAACCAAACACTAATTGAGATTCGGAACATAAAGCTTAAATAAAAAATAAGACGAGTTGTCACACCCTACTAAGGGGGGTATGACCGGCCATCAACCATGAAGCCTTATGGATCGCGAAAGCCCAACATTAAACCACAATGCTCGAGATATGCAAAGTACTATCACACATTTGTTATGGTTTTAACGTATGTAGCACAAGGGGAACGCATCAATTCCGTGAATATGCAGAAGCCTTGGTAGTTTTACCTTTCTCAGCAATTCCCAGCTTTTATAAGGGATATGAACAAACCCATTTTCTACATCCATTTCTGCCTATAGGCAGACTGCTAAGTAACAAAACAAGATTGTGTTACAAAGAAACACACTAAAATGATGCATCATAAGGTTCGGATTTGGTGCATTTCCCTTTCAAGCAATCAAGAGAAGACTGCTTCATCCATCAAAGAAATAAAAGGACTAGTACGTACTACAACTCTTAGGCCTCGTTTGGCTCCCAACTTTAAGCCGGGCTTAAAGCTTTTTGGCTTAAAACCCAAATGAGTTTTTAGCCCCGTTTGTCAATCTCAGTTTTTTGGCTTTTTGCCTTGTTCCTTATTAACCTAGAATTATTGACTTTTAGCCTTTTTGCCTTGTTCCTTATTAACCTAGAATACTTTTATACATTTTTTAAAATATCATAACTTTTATTATACACTGTTGTTTTTTATAAAAAAAAAATATTTTTTAAAAACGGACTCGTCGAGATATATCATGTAAAAATAAAAGAAAAAATGTTTATAACAATTTCTTATTGACTTAAAACTCTTTGGCTTATTCCCTTATTATCTTTTGGCTTAAACTCATTTTAAGCCAAAACTTATTGGCTTGTTGTCGTCTGACTTTTAGCTACTCATAAAATTTGATGCAAAACAAGTGGCCGAGACATTTCAAAAGCAATTGAGCCATCAAAAGTCAAGAAGAAATCGAGAAATTGATTAGGATTTGTTTTTAGAGTTTTCTAATTATTTCCTTTTTAGAATTTTTCATTTTAGTGCTGCCTATTTTGACATGTTAATCTTTTTCTAGTTATGCTGCTAATTTTTAGTTTCCATTACTATTAGTCTTGTGGACAAGAATAGCTTAAATTGCTACTTTTCTATTAAGGTTTATTCTCCTACCAGAATTAGAAGCTTTCAATTAGTTTAAATAACGATGTAAGCCTAAGGGTTCATCATTCTATTTATTAATAATATTTAGAGTTTCTCTCTTATTCTTAAAGATTCAATGCTCTTGCTCATAGATTCGAGTGTTTATCTCGTTTGCTAGAACGCTATCTAACTTTTGTGATATTTCGTTTCGTCAAAATTTATCAAATAAACTTTTTACTTATTTGGTTTAACGAAAAAACCTTGCTTAAATCCAAGTTACCAAACAAGGCCTAAGTATGAGTATTCAAAATGTAAGTGTGAGTGCCAACTATAATGGAAAAGGGTTTTGGAAGGATAATTAGGAGGTATTTACGAGTGATAATCATAGTTGTCAAAATCGTCCGATACGCGATACGTATTGCACGATACGTATCGATTTGTGACTGTTTCGATTCGAATCGCTTGAATGTATCGACCAAGCCAGAAATCGCACGATACAGAGAATCGTATCGATTGAACGATTCGCAATGAACAGAGGTATTTTGCGATTGGGTCGGGTCGTGAGGTGAAAAAAACCTTGATTTCATCAAATTTTTTTGCATTTTTTCTTGGAATCGATGCTTACAACAATGATTTGACACACTTCGATGAAGGTTAACACAATTTAACTTGAGATTTAACAAAAATTATTACGATTCCTGAACCTAAAGTCGTGTCGATCATTGTCGGGTATATGAATCAACAAAAACTCTTCTTCTTTTTTTTCAGTTTTTCTACTTCAATTTGAAGCATATAGAGGTTGATCTACTTATAAGAAACGAATCGAGTCAATATTTGTTGATTTTGGAGCAATTCATCGTCAAATCCAGACGAACGAAGAAGACGACCTGTTTTCGACCTGTTTCGACCCACTTTTCTTCGGGTCGGGGCAAAACAATAAAACCCAAGTGTTTCAACTCGCAAGAAACGGGTCTGGAGTAAAAGCTATATTTAAACAGTAGCGAAGGGAAGGGACCAAGGGTTTTTAACTTAGTTCTCTGTCCCTTTCTCATGTGCCGCTGTCTGGAGTAAAAGCTAAATTCAAACTTTGGTTTTACTCTGCTACTGTGCTACACAGCCAAGAACAGTGGAAAAGTGGGGTCCTTTTCTTTCTATCCAGTGGTCCCACGTTTATTTATTTGGTGATGGTTGATCAAAATATTCAAGAACAGTGGAAAAGTGATTCTTTTTTGTCCTTATTTTGTGGTCCTCCAAGGTTAGTCTTCATAACAGCCCTCTTATGTTATTTGGTGTTGTTGATATTAATGGCTGACTAAGGAAAAAATAAAAGAGGAAATGATGTTACATGGGACCATTGCACACGTAATTTAGAAAGCAAGAATGGAAAGCTGAAATTGAAATGCAATTATTGTGCTAATGAGTATTGGGGTGGCGTTATTCGAATGAAACATCACTTAGCCAAAACTCATAAAGATGTTGCGCCTTGTCAAAAAGTTTCAAATGAAGTTCGAGATATATTTAAAAATATTTCGAATGAATTGAAGAGAAAAAACAGTGATGATGTTGATATTTGTGAAGAGGTAGAAAGCTTTAGAGAACAAAATATTCAAAAAAAGGAAGCCATGTATGCCTTCTTGAAAGGGTAAGGAAAAGAGAAGCAAATCACCTTAAATGAAATGGTGAAAGACCGTGAAGGGATATGTTATGATATTTGTAGATTTTTTTATACTCATGATGTGCCATTTCATTTAGTTAAAAGTCCATTGTTTCATAAGATGATGGATTCGGTTGCTAATTATGGAAAGGGATTAAAACTTTCATCTTATCATGAGGTTAAGGTCCCTTACTTGAAAATGGAGGTTGATTTTGTTCATATGATGTTAGATAAATATAAACTTAAATGGAAAAGGACAGCGTGTACTTTGATGTCAGATAGATGGAGTGATGGGAGAGGAAGGTCTATTACAAATTTTCTTGTAAATAGTCCCAAGGGAACTGTTTTTCTTAAATTTGTGGGCACTTCTTCAATGGCAAAAGATGCTGAAAACTTGTTCAAGTTGCTTGATTCATTGGTTGATGGAATTGGAGAAGAGAACACAGTGCAAGTAGTAACCGATAGTACCTGTTTTAGTCGATTAGAAGCTAATGGAAAAGAGAAAGGTTTTGTTTTGGTCACCATGTGCAGCTCATTGCATAGATTTAATGCTTAGTGACATTGGAGACTTACCAGTCCACAAGAACACACTAAGCAAAGCAAAAAAGGTAATTGTTTATATCTATCGATATTCTTGGGTGCTTAATTTGATGAGAAAGTACACGAAGAACAGAGAATTGGCAAGGCCGGGCATTACGAGATTTGCTACATCTTACATTACTTTGAAGAGTATCTTGAATCAAAAGATTGGACTTGGGGCTATGTTTGCTTCAGAAGAATGGGCTAAGAGCTCGTATGCCAAAAAGAATGATGCCATCAAAATCCAAGAAATTGTGTTGGGTGATGCAAGATTGTGGCAATCCATCAAGTTTTGCTTGAAAAGTGTACTTCCTTTGGTAAAGGTTCTAAGGCTTGTGGATGGTGACGCAAAACCGGCAATGGGGTATATATATGAAGCCATGGATAGGGCAAAAGAGTAAATTTAGAAAAAAATTCATTATGTGAGGAATAGATATGCGGCTATATGGAGGATTATTGATATTCGTTGGGATTTACAACTTCATAGGTCTCTTCATGCGGCGGCATTTTATCTTAATCTCAAGTAAGTTATTTATTTATTTCTTTAATACCTTGAGTTTGACGTATTACTAAGTGTAATAAAAGAAGCTTACCTCTTTTTTATGATTTAATTATTTTTTAGATTTAATTATTTTTTAAATTTTACTATGATCCCACTTTTGACCCGGATATGGATGTGAAGATGGGATTATACAAGACCATTGAGAGGATGTGTCCATCTCTTGAAGAGAGGATTAAGATTGATGCACAAATGGATAAATTCCATAAGGCTGAAGGCATGTTTGGTGTGAGCATGACCATTATTACAAGAGATAAAAAGCATCCAGATGTATTTAAATCAAACATTTACAATAGATAAATTATTGTTAACTTGTGAATTCGTTGAATTGTATTATTATATTTTTTATTAAACATTAAAAAGTTTAAAACTATTTGCACAGCATTGTGGTGGGAGAGTTATGGAGGTGGTTGCAAAGAACTTCAAAGGCTAGCTATATGGGTGCTAAGTCTTACTTGTAGTGCAACCGGATGTGAAAGAAATTCGAGTATTTTTTATCATGTGCATTCTAAGAAAAGAAACTGTTTAGAGCAACAAAGAGTGAATGTCTTGGCCTTTGTGAAGTACAACATCAATTTAGAGTTAAGTGTCACGGGCCAAGACTTCTTCCCTACTTGCGCCTCGTGCGGCACCTAGGCAATGCACCCCGAATGTCTAAGTCAGCCTTTCCCACTCACGCAACCATCACACCAAGAATTTATACGATGAATAGCTTTACTATACAATGAATGTGTGTACATGACTTTATAAGGATACAGCACTCAAGCTCACATTTGACACTCGACACTCTCTTGCCACAGAGACACCCGTGGAGCACTTGGAGTGCTCTAAAGGAGCGAGCACTAGGGTGGCTCCAAGTAACTCTCTAGGGTGAGTGGGGGTGGGCATTCAAGTGCTCCAAAGAGGAGAGCACCAGAGTGGCTCCAAGTAACTCGCTAGGGTGAGAGTGGGGTTGGACACTTATGGGAGTGTACCACGGGTCTCTCTGTGGCAAGAGAGTGTCGAGTGTCAAATGTAAGCTTGAATGTTGTATCTTTGTAAAACCTTGTACACACATTCATTGTATAGTGGAGCTATTCATCGTATAAATACTTGGTGTGATGGTTGCGTCAGTGGAAAAGGCTGACTTAGGCATTCGGGGTGCATTGCCTAGGTGCCGCACGGGGCGCAAGTAGGATAGAGTCTTGGCCCATGACAAGTTGCACTCGGGAGAGTGTTCCACGGGTCTCTCTATGGGTGAGAGAGTGCCGAGTGTCAAGTGTGAGCTTGAGTGTCGTATTCTTGTATTTCTTGTACACATTCTTTGTACAGTGAAGCTATTCATTATATAAATTATTTGGTGTGATGGTTGCGTGAGTGTGAAAGGCTGACTTAGGCATTCGGAGTGCAATGCCTAAGTGTCGCGCGGGGTGCAAGTAGAGTAGAAGTCTTGGCCGTTACAAAAGGCACTTGAAAAGACAAGAGAATGGTGATTCATATGATCCAATTTGTTTATCGGATATGGAATCCGATGATGAATGGACCACCAAAAAAAAAGACCCGCGTCTACCCGAAGATGCTTCATGGATGGATGTTCATGAATGTTTTCAAGTTAATGAGTGTAGTACTTCAAAAAGAAAGCGAGGTATAAACTATTTGATTGGTTTTTAAATATATATTTTCTATCGAAATGAAATTCTAATCATGTTATTCATTAATCATTATAATAGAGGTCTAAGAAATTTAAATAATACAAAGAAAAGCAAGAAAAAAGTTGTTGAAGAAGACGAAGAGGAGATTGAAATGATTGAAGTGGATGATGAAGAGGAAGACGTTGCCAATGATGACATGATGGAGGATGACGAATTGGATGATTTGGATATCGACCTTGGAGATGATGATGAATGAAGAATGAAAACTTTTGTTCACAAATTAGCCTTTTTGTTATATTTCATTTACTTAAAAACTTGGAATTTTTGGGCTCTAAACTTGAACTAGATGCTTCATGCTAATGTGTTTACAGTTTACTACTTTACTTTATTTTGTTGGAGTTTAATGTTCGATCTTGAACCATTTGAAGTATTTTTATTATAGCAGACCATGTTTTTGTTCTATTTTTGCAATATTTATGTTTTATACATGTCCTATAACTTTAGTTTTTATTTATTTTTAATCATTTAAAAAAACTAACGATACACGATACGCACAAAAAAAAAAAACGATTCACGATTCGATACACGAGTTGACAAATATGGTGATAATTATTTTGTTTCCAAAAAATATGTGTTTTCCCAAGTATGGTAGTGGCACATTCCATGACAATGATGAACACTGAGCTGCAGCACTTGAGTATCATTAACTCTAAATTAGCATCCATACAATTGAATAACAACAATTAAAACCAATTTAAAAGCACCAACTGAGATTTTTCACAAACAATCTTAAACTTCATGTGCATTTTCCAACATGACACAATCAAATTCACTCCTTGAAATGTCAGTTTGCAGATTATCTCAACAAAATTTTCGAGGCACACATTGTAAACAAAGTAACATTTTCAGACCCAAATTATTTACTACAAATCACAAACTTCTATGCATGTAAAGAATATGTCACCACTGTTGGATTGCATGATATTTATTGTCGGACATTTGGACTCATTTCCTACTAGTTTAAATTTTTGGACAATTAGTGATTTCACATGATATAAGAGTTTTGTTTCAACTTTCAAGAGGTCTTAGGCACAAATATATCTGCTTTCCTATTATGTTTGTTATTGTACGTTCTCTTTGTGTTGGTGTACCTATTTAATTAAATTTGTTTATTTCTTCTCGTGCAAGATAGGTTGTAGATGATAGTGTTAAATATCTTGACACACATTGTTATGCTCATTTTCTAATCGCTTTAACTTTTAGGATAATTATTGACTTAACAACCACAAATATCAAAATAATAGACCGTTTTCAGGCAAATGTAGACTGTAACAGTCACAAGTCCTGCTATGCCATTTGAATTCATATTCTTGTTTATATACTAGTAGATTGATGCATATAATTAACTGACCTTCTTTTAGCGACAGCCTTGCCGTTGCTGGTTTCTTCCAATTCTTCTTCTTCCTCCTCTTCTTCTTCATCCTCTTCCTCTTCCTCGTTCCCTTCGCCTTCATCGTGTGCACCGTCGCCTTCTTCATTCCCGTCGGCCTTCTCGAGCTGGCTCTCAAGATAAAGATCGACCTGTTCTCGAATAAAAGCTTTTTTATCCGACAAATCGATCCCGAAATCCTCCTCCAGCTTCCGGCGCACGATAGCGGTCGTCGTCGTGTTCAGGTCCGACATACGCAGGAAATCGCGTAGCCGGCCGATGAGTTCGGAGTCCGACACCATTTTCTCCGGTGCGCCCGGTTTCTGCTCCGGTTTCGGGCGAGTTAGGTCTGAAGTAGCGATTTTGGGGCTGAGTCTGGCAGGTGAGGTAGCTGGAATGGGATGGAATGGACTTCACAAGGGGCAAGGGGTGTAGATGAGTTATGGAAGGGATGGCATTTATGGAAATTGCTAAAAATAGGGTGAGAGTGTTTGTGAAAACAAGGGCAAGGAAGTTCTAAAATACAAAAACAATAACCGAGTAACGCAGTTGGTCATAGAAAGAGTCTCTAAGATCTGGCGAATCATATTAAGGGATTGGATGTAGATTCGAATTTTAGTGGTTGTGTTTAATTGGTGTGTGTATTATGGAGTTAATTTACACCCCCTGATGTTTACATTTAGTTCAATCCGAACCTAAACAAGTTGATTTTAATCTGAATTTTTACGAGAGCTTGCTTGGAAATTTGATCCTTTCTCAAAAAAAAAGTTATAAAAACAATCACGATTATAGTTTTGCTCGTACTTTATAATTTAAAATAAATGAATATAAATTTTATTGCTTAAAATTATAAATTTATAATTATAATAAATATTTATAATTTTTACTTAAGATTTTAATTATATATTTTTAGTTATAATTTATAATTTTTTGTATCCTATATATGTTTGATGTGTAACCTATATCCCATTGCTCGTTGAAGTGGAAGCGAGGACAGTTTTTCTCTTTTTTAGGCCGTCACATTTTACGACATTACGAGGATACTTTGAATGTAATTTTTTTTAATTTGTACACTTTCATTAAATATACACCACGAGATTTTAAAATTTTATTTGCACACACCATGATTCAAAAACTAACCTCATCTTTTACCTAAAATATTTTTTGTATACCTACCTTTTATGACTTTTTTCTCCCACCTCCGCCCACCATCAACTGCCACCACCCAACCCTTCTCCACTCTCTCTTACCCCACCACGGAGCTCACATGCCCCTTCTCGACCCTCCCAAACCATCTCATCTTTTGTTTTTTTGTTTTTAGTTGAATTTTTGTTCGACCAACTAAGACCGAATATACTTAAAATGTCTTGACTAGCTCATGCGGGCAAATAAATATGACCTATATGAATACATTCGCCTAAACACTTTAAAGTTAAACAATTTGGTTATATTTGACTTTATTATGTTGTAGTTATGAACATTCGATTGAATGTGTCTGAACAAATTACTTTCATTCTCTCGAATGCATGCAAATATTTTAAAATTTGAAATAAAAAAAATGAGAGAGAGAGAGAGAGAGAGAGAGAGAGGGGAAGTCATTTGGGAGCGCCCAAGAGGGGCAGGGAATTTTGTGAAAGTTTTAGGGAGGATAAGGAGGGTGGAAAATGTAATGACCTAAATTTTAAGTCAAAATAAATAAAGAATAATATAGAGACTTGAACTTAAAACTCAAGTTAAGGAACTGAATCAAGCATCAAGCCTAAGAAATGAATGCTCAGGCCAAACTTTCTTAAGAATGACAAACCTAGACAAAAGGTTTTTTTGAGCCCAAACATTAACCAGACTAGACCTAGCATGGTTTTACATCTTATTTTAAATAGTTAGCCCAAAATCCTAATCCCAACAACAAAATAAAAAATCAAAGAAGAGGTCCAAGATCCAAGAAAAGAGCCCATGAATTTTTTTTGGTCTTCCATATATGAAACAAAAATGTAATTAATATATATTTATAAAAGAAATAAAAGGGGATCCACCACCTTGGGATTGGTGAGCACTGCGTTGGTCTTAGAAAGAGTAACCTGCTTGGAGCCCACATTGTTTAAGAAATAAAAGGGGATCCACCACCTTGTCCCTCCAATAAGCCCAAACAAGGAATAAGAAATACTTGGCCACCAAGTCTAGTTCTTACTAAACTAAGTAACCTTCTACTTGGGTTGAAACCAAATAAAAAACTAAAGATCAAACCTGCTTGGAGCCCAATTTTTGTGAAGGGCAAAATAGTCTTTTCATCCTTTGTAATTCTTTTCTATAAAAAGAGACCTATCCCTATCTCTCTCGGAATTTTGTGCACCATAGTTATATATATATATATATAGAGAGAGAGAGAGAGAGGAAAAAGAAATAACTAAAATATTTCTTCTAGTTTCAAGATCAAATAAAACAAGTAATAAACTTCTCTAGCATCTCCATTCTTTACTCAAAACTCTCTTTTCACCTCCATTATTCAAAGCACTTAAATCAAAACACTACTACAAAATTCGTAAACTATATCAGTTATAAACTGATATTAAAAATTTACTATTTTAATTCTTAAACCAAGATGTATCAAGACGTGATTAAAAGATTCCAAAAAACAATGTGAGTTATTAACCGAGTTGAAAAGGCTTTGAAAGATAGAGATGGTATATCTTTAATCTCGATTATTAGTCAAGATGAAAAGTAATAAAAATCGAGATAGTATATTTTTAATCTCGATTAGTGAGCGAGATGAAAACATAAAAACAATCTCAGTTACTAACCGAGATGAAAAACAATAAAAAAATTGAGATGGTTTACTTTTAATCTCGATTATTAAGCAAAATAAAAATATAAAAACAATCTCGATTAATAACCGAGATGAAAAGCAATAAAAATTGAGATGATATACCTTTAATCTCGATGATTAAGTGAGATGAAAACATTGAAAAATCAAAATTTTGTATACTTTTAATCTCGGTTAATAACCAAGATGAAAACTTAGATAATTAATTTTTTTTAATGTCATTTGTTCTTAATGAACTTAATTAGCTATCAATACCTATTTTAATTAGTTGAAAACATATCTACTACTACCCAATTTTTTAATCACAACATCAGCAGTATAACTATACATCTTAAATTCAATGTATCAAAACAGCTCAATAATGCACAATATATCAAAATAGCTATAACAAAAATAGCTCAAATTTCAATCTCAAAACAATGCATAATTTTTCAAAATAACTCCGACCAAAAAAGCTCAAAACATCTTAAAACAGCTCATGCATCTCCAATTTCATGAATTTCATCTCTTCCTTAAATTCAATCTGAAAACAATACTATAGTTCAAAACTACTTATCTCAAATTCATAAATCTAAAAATAGTTAGCTCAAATTCATCAATCTCAAAACAATACTATAGTTCAATATAACTAAAATTAATCAATCTCAATACAGTTCTAAATTAATTCATGCTCTCTGATGCTCCTTTGTTCTTCTCCTACCTGCAATATTTTTAAGCGCACAGTTTTAAATCTTACATAAATTCCAACAAGATTACAAAATAATACTTGTGTTGAAATTGAACTTTATGACTATGACAAATCTAACACTAGGATAACATAAACAAATTCAACCCTCTAACATACCAAATGAACAAGATTGATAATAATGATCAAAACTAAAATAATTACATGCCTTTGAATCAACTCGGTTAAAAAATAAAACTCACATTTTTAGTTGCAGAGTAGTTCGGAATCACATATTTTTTAAAGCAAAATTGATCCACTCAACTCGCACTTCATCAAGTTCAGTTTCCGTATACGTTTGTTTTCCATTGAACTACAATAGATCATTTAAAAAGAAATTAACTAATTATAATTCTAATAAAGCAATAAACAATACTAAAAAATAAAATTCATCTTACATTTTGTCTGTCTAAAATACTCTGATCTCTAATCAAGTCTTTCATGTACCTCATTACATAAAATCCACATTCTATATTTGAGCATTGTTGGGGGCACTACATACAAAGATATTGATTTTCAAAAAAATTAATAATTTCCACCGAAACAAAAAAAAAATAGAACAACATTTATACCTGAACCACTTTCCAAACTAAACTTGTCTTCCTCTTTGTTTTGGTTATCTCGTAAATTTTGAGTCCCCTTAGGAAAAAAAATATTTTAAATCATTAACAAATAAAAGAAGTTGTAATTATGATGCACAAAAATTTTCAAACTTACGTGCTTATTAAAATTTCAAGGCTTGGGTTTATTTCATTATTGAGTGAATCAAGATAGTACACTGTCATCAATGATGTATCGATGACTAATAATATCCAATGGTACCTAAAATTGACAAGTCACACATATAAGCTCAAATAATTCAAATGCAAGAAATAATACATAGAAGTAAAATAGTTACCCAGTATTATGCGGAACAAAAAGTAATTGGTTATTCTTGGTATCATCTAATCTCTTTGCAAGCAATACAGATTTTGAACTTGTACCAGACTTGGTTCTCCCACTAATGGCATAAGGGTTCATAAATAAAAAGTTTCTCTCCAAATTAGAAGCTTTAATAACCTGATAGAGAAGGCTAATAAATAAGAAAATTAATTATTAGTAAAACAAACATGGTAATTTAGGAAATCATTAGAGCAACAACTAAAACATATAATACTAATTAATCTCACCTAATATACAACATCATGCATGTTATAGATAATTCTGTCATTTGACATATGTACTCCATGTCCACTCTTTGAAGTTGAATATTAATCTCGTCACCAAATATGTCTTTTTCCACCTGAATGCTAAAGGCTTCATTGTACTTGACATGCTCGACCAATGAGGAAAAAGATTGAATAGACTCCAAATTTTGTTCACAATCATTTCTAGAAGTTTCCTAAGTTAATAATTTTGAAAAGTAAAAAAATGTGTTAACCTTAATTTAAAGAATTTTTAATAAATGTAAATATAATTTAAAATTTGTACCTCATCGCTCATCAATACAAGATGTTTAGGCCACCCAAGTTGATAACCTATTGCATCGCCAACAAAAGTTGTCTCTCCTTGGATAGGTATAGGAAGGAAGGCATCTTTTACAATAACCACATCAATGGACACACGTATAATGGCTTCCTCTACTGGTACCGTATGCATTACACCCTGAGGTCCAAGACTTTCATGTATCGTACCATGAGCAACAATGTTGTCAAGTGATCCCACTGCCAATTTACAGTGTTTACTCTACAAGAAGTAGTAAAATTAGGTATTAAAATAACAACTAAACATACAAGTAACAATATTAAAAATACAACTTCCACAAACATAAAAATATATACACCTTTTGATTTTTACGTTTAGGGTCTGGAGGTGGCATGTCAGCATTGATTCTCACCCTACTATCCTTTGATATAGGATCAACCTGTAGACTCGTTATATTATCACTTTTCAAGGTGTTTGAACTGGCATGATCTGATTGCGGTATACGGGGTATTTGTCGTTCAAGTGCATTGAGCTGAACTTGCATTTGTATAACAACTGCTTCAAGAGACTTGTGTTTTTCCCCACATCGTGAATGATTTCCACGTCTAGGCATATTGAAGTAGCTGCTTGGTGTGACAAAATGTCCTACACCCCGTACCCGGCCAGGATATTCAGGAGTACCCAAAGCTATTGTGAGGATGTCAGTAGTACCATTAGTGGATAATTTTCCGTCTTGGGCCTGTTTAGTTAACTCATCCTACAATATGCAATAATTTACAACAATAGTGAGTGTTATACGTTTATTATAAATTTTACAAAATTATTACATAAAAAACTTACAATTTTGGCAACTTGCTGTGTAATTGCTTCATTATCATATTCTCCATTTTTATTTTGACGAGCCTTTTTCCACATAATGCTCCTATCCATTTTCTCGGTCGATCCCGTATCATATTTCTACAGACCATGTAATCAAAATTTTAAAGTAATAAATAGTGAACTTTTGATAATAACTTAACTACTTCCAATTCAAAGAACTTACTAATTCCAATTCAAATTGAGCATAGCCCTTTCGACTAAGCCTGTGATTATATAATAGTTTTCTCCGTCTCTCTCTTTGAACTTGACTTAATGCCTATAAATTCATGAAATAAAAGTTAAGTCAAAATATATAATAATGACATATTAAGTAATAAAATCACCAAAAAGAATACCTGAAAATCTTCTGTTAGTCTGTCACTGACAAATGAATCCCAATGTCTTTGCTCAATAAAACTATAAATAATTGGTGGCTTTGAAAGGAGTTCGGGGTTTGACATGTTTCCTAGTATAATTTTCGTAAGACTTTTCTTAAATGTCCTCCATTTTTCTCCTATTGACATCATCACATTCTTTTTACTTCTTGGATCAATATCATATGCCAACTGAGCAAATTCAAAAAGTTAAAGCATAAAATGACAAATTATGGTACATTAAAATAATAAATTAAGGCCAACTTACCTCCACAAAATTCCAAACTTTCTCTTTCAATTCCGCTGGCACTTTATGCCAATCTTTGTAAACTATTGGAATCATTGTGCGTGCCAAGACACCTAAATAGCTACTATATTTCTTTGCAACGTTCCCTACTGGCTGACCCTTTAGGTTATATTGGACGACTTTTCGCACACCAGAACTTCTATTCCTTATGACCTCTGGGAGGGTTGTTGAACCTCTTACTTTTCGCTTATTACCTTTTTCTTCCATGGCTGACAAAGCTGCATCCTCTTCAGTACTAGGTGGATCATGGAAAGAACTCATCCTGCATCTTTGTTGTTAATCAATATTTAATGTCACGTCCCAAAACTCAAGAAAACATTTTAAGTACTAAATTTTAGCATAATTTTTTCTATTTTTCGAATAATCCCACGATATAACTGTTTACAAAATAGCATGTAAGAAATACAAGCAAAATAATATACACAGGTTCTGCTTTGATTCCAACAACAATGACTATTTGAAGTTTGTGATCAAATCCATTTTGACCATTTGAAGTTTGTGATCAAATCATTGAATGCATTGTTATGACAAATAATTGATGATACAAATAAAAGTGAAGCGAACCAGTGATAAAAAATAAAATTAAATGCCGGTTTAGATCAATTACTCGGAACAATCATGCAAAAACTTTCTCATAATTGAAAACAACATTCATGCATTTTCAATCCAGGACAAAGTATGAAATGACAAATTAAATTTTGAAAAATTTTGGCAAAGTTTTTCCTGTTTTTCAGATAATCCCACGGTATAATCGTCCACAAAATAACCTGTAAGAAACGCAAGCAAAGCAATATACACAGACTCTGCCTAAATTCCAACAACAATGATTATTTGAAGTTTGCGATCAAATCATAGAATGCATTGTTATGACAAATAATTGATGATACAAATAAATGTGAAGCGAACAAGCGATAAAAAATAAAATCAAACGTCGATTTAGATCAATTTCTGGGAAAGGGGAACCATGGTTCCCTGCCACAATTAAAACAGTGTCTGCATTAGAGGAAAACTAGTACCATCAACTATTGAAGAATCGAATTGAGCAAAAACATACGTGACAAACTGGTACAAAGCATAAATAATAATAAGAAACAGACTGTTATTGTGATTACTTAAGATAAGTATTTTCCCACTAGAGGACATGAAAAGTATGATTTAACAAAAGCTTTCTCATAATTGAAAAGAACAATCGTGCATTTTCGATCCAAGTTCCTTCGCAGTCTCCTCTCATGTATGATGGCATAGACTCGTCAATTGCATCAAAAGATTCAACTTCTGATAGTACTTTTGTAAAACCATGATCGTTTATGCAACAGTCATTCAGCGCATCATCCACATTGCAAGAATAGTGACATTGAGGTAACTCTAGAACAATTGAAAATCTCGGATCAAAAGTTGATCTTGTACATTGTTAGGATTTCAATTTCTAATGCAGGTTATCTTGTTTTGGAAATTTTGTGACAATGTTTATCTGTTATTCAAATTCGATGATACAATGTCTCTTGTTCTTGGAAAATACTTTTGTTGATAACAGGATTCCAAGTTGTTGCTGTGGGCTGTGTAAAAACCGATGTACATAAAAAACTTGCTTGGCTTGGGAAGCCAAAATGAAGAAATCATATTTATTGGCCTATCTTTACAAGCTCAACTAATGTGAAACCAAGATCATCGACTCTTAACTCCCTTTTCTTGTTGTCAACTCAATCACACTTAAATATTAGAATTTTAAACATATGATAATCGAGATGTCATATCTTGATAATAACACTATAAAAGTTCAAATCTGCAAACACAGGATTCTTATCCTTGTAACTTGAAACTTGCATTATCGATGCCACTAAGCTGACTCCACTGTTTTGATTGACTCGTAATTTATCACAATCTTTCATATGGTAACGACAGCCATTTATAATATAACCTGAATACTTTATGACATCTAAACGAGGCCCTTGTGCTATCTATGTTAGAGAATTTGAGATATTATCTTTGCCGACTAATTCATCTTCAACCTGCATATAATTGAATGTTGATTCAAGTTTAAAATCGATTTTTGTGAAAGAAAAATTAAACAAATGTAGATATATGTTCAACTTTATTCATACCTTTTCACGTAGCCAACATACAAATGTTCTATTGTGTTCAAGGTGTAGCCACTTTTGACTTCTAAATTGGCGGGAATGTTGTAGATTCAACCAAGCCATATGATCCCTATCAAATTACAAATAATTAGTATAATCTTTTTACAAATATATACTATATTATGTCATAATAGAATTTCTAGAAATTTAGAATTGGAATATACTTACTCAATATAAAGTTGAACACCACTTGTGTTTTCTAACGCATAATGATGTGTTTGCTCCCATTCTTCATTATCAATGGTAACAGCATGACCACTACCTTCAGGCCTTCCAAATTTTGTATCATCTGTTATGACATTCTTATTAGAGGGAATCCCAATTGCATTAACTCCAGATAAGTACTCTGTGCAAAATTCAACAGCTTCTTCTACAATATAATTTTCAACAATGCAACCTTCTGGACAATTGCGATTACGAACATACCCCTTTAACAACTTCATGAACCTCTCAAATTGGTACATTCATCGAAGGTGAACGGGTCCACAAAGCCGAATTTCTCTAACAAGTGCACAGCCAAATGAGCCATTATATCAAAGAATGATTGTGGAAAATACTTTTCAAACAAACACAGTGTGATAACAAGGTTTGCTTGAATTGTATCTAGTTTTGCTAAATCCACCACTTTGTTACAAATAGCATTAAAGAAGAAACATAATCTAGTAATAGCATATTTCACATGCTTAGGTAACACATATAGTATTGCCACAGGCAACAATTGTTGTATCAGTACATGACAATCATGCGATTTTAGACCATGCAATTTCAAATCTTATATTGAGACACGATTTTTAAAATTTGAAGAGTATCCTTCTAGGACCTTGAGTTCCAATAATGTAGTACAGACCCTTTCTTCTCCTCCCTAGACAAATCTTGTATTGAGACATGACTTATAAAATTTGATGAGTATCCTTCTAGGACCTTGAGCTCCAACAATGTAGTACAGACCCTTTTTCTCCTCCCTAGACAGTGTAAAACATGCTTGAGGCAAATAGGTTGCTTTTCACCAATCTGTGATGCTAACTCTTTACGTAAGTCCATCTCCACAAGATCTAGTCGAGAATTAATTCTATCTTTTGTTTTTCCTAAAATATGAAATAATGTACCAATGATACTTTCACCTACATCCTTTTCAATATGCAAAACATCCAAGTTGTATCGGACATGCAAATATTTCCAATATACAAGATCAAAGAATATCGACTTCTTCCAACAGTTTTTACCACCAACATCCAATGAATTTTTCTTTTTCTTTCCCCATGTGACTTTGATCCTCTCAACTTTCTCTAATATCTCATCTCCACTTAACGGTAATAGAGGTAACCCAAGCTCTTGCTTGCCATTAAAAGCCTTTTTTAGCTTTTGGTATGGATGATGGCATGGTAGAAATTTCTTATGGCCTACATATGCATTCATCTTACCATGCTTTAACCTGGTAGAATATATTCCTTCACTACATATCGGACATGCATAATATCCATTAACCGTACAACCACTTAAATTGTCATATGGTGGAAAATCACTATTTGTCCATAATAATACTACCTTCAATGTGAAATATTGTTGCCAGTGAGCATTATAAGCTTTAATGCCTTCCTCCCATAACAGTTTCAGGTCATCAATCAACAATGCCAAGAAAACATCTATGTCATTTCCATGTTGTGGTCCGAATATCAACAGTGACAGCATCATAAATTTTCTCTTCATACACAACCACGGTGGCAAATTATAGGTAACTATTATAACAAGCCAACAACTATACCTGTTGCTCAGAGAACTGTGTGGATTTATTCCATTCGCAGAAATAGCTAGCCGAAGGTTTCTTGGGTCGGCAACAAAATCTGGCCACATATATAGTCTACTAGCTTCCATGATGGGGAGACAGTTCGGTGACGTAGTTGTCCATCAAAATCTCGTTCATCGGCGTCCCATATCAAGTTCTTCGCTATTTGGACTGATTGAAACATCCTTTGATACCTTGGTATAGGTGGAAAGTACCATAAAACTTTTGCTGGCACTCCATGCCTTGGTTCAACTGAATTTTTCTTCAACTTCCATATTGATGTTCCACGTGTAGGATATGAAGTTGCATCTTTGAACTCTTTTCTATAAAGTATGCAATCATAGGGACACGCGTGTATTTTCTCATATTCCATTCCCAATGCAACCAATGTTTTGTTTGCCTCATACATAGATAATGGTATTTCGTTATATACTGGTAACATGTCACCTAACAACGTTAGTAAATCTAAAAAACCTTTATTTAACAACCCATTTCTAGCTTTGATGCTGTACAATTTCACCGAGGCAAATAACTTTGTAAACTTTGTGCAACCAGGGTAAAATGGTTTTTTTGCACGTTCAAGTAATTTTGCAAACGAAACAGAATTAGTCGTGCGCTGATTGTATACAGCTTGTACCATTTCGATTGTGTGTGCTACATCATCTATGGGAGATGTGTTAAACTGATGATGGTGAAAAGTTTGTTCATTTACAAACGGTGATGGTCCACTGGTGGGTGATTCTCCATGTCATATCTATATGCGATAACTTTGATTAATACCATGAAAAAAGAGACAATTTCTAATCTCTTGAACATGTTGGCTTCTTAAGTTCCCACATAATCTACATGAACATCGCATGGATCGAACATCACTCGCATGGATCAAGGCAAAATTCAAAAATTGTTCAACCCCTTCTTCGTAGCCTTTTGATTTTCTATCCTTGAGCATCCAAGATTTATCCATTATAAATGAATTTTTAATTCCAAGTAACTCTAGAATCAAATAAAAGACTACAATAATAAGTCAAAGATAATACTTTAAAATTAAAAATAGACTATTAGCACGAAAAGAACTAAATACTAATATAATTAACTTTTATGTTTTGAAAGTAATCCTTGGACTTTCCTTTGTCATTTTTCATCTACGAGTAAAAAAATTATAAACTTATCAATTTATTAGTTACCGAAACAAGAAAGAATTAGTAAAAGGAAAAGAAATACAAGAAGATGAAAAGACAAGGGGTATTACGATGTGTAGTTTGATTTCTGTATACTATTACGTACCTATAAACATAATAAAATATCTATACATGAACAAACAAGAGAAAAGGCTTAGATGACAAACAAGAGAACATGGATTCAGAGAAAAAAATGTCACTATGCAAAAAGAATGCGAAGATTAAATTTGCATTCATATAACTCTTTCTTCTCCTCTAAATTGGTAATTACATACTATCAATTGGAACATTATAGTGGCAATATCATGTCACTTGTTCTATGATTATACTATGCATTTTGCTAAAATCTGTAATACAAAAGAAAATTCAATAGAAAGGAAAAAGTATGAATCCGTGAGGAAGTAAAATTACCTTCAATTATATTATATTAAGAAAACAGACATACAGAGAAAAGGAGGGGAAGAATCAATCGACTTGAAAATGATATACTGTTCTTATTTCTTTTTATAAATTCCACTCATCCACTGGCTACGAAAAAATAGAAATCAGTTCCCTGTAGCAAAGAAGTGTTATGACCCATTGAATCCCGAATAATTCAACCAGTTAACCCCAATCTCAACACAGCACATAGTTAGAATTCCTCAATTTAATCTAACCTACAAACAAATTAGATGACGATTGGATGCATCCATACAAACATCTGCAGTTGAAGTGAAGTACAGAAACTAATTCAAGAATCTCCATATCTCGTAGTCTCGCACATTTAACTAAGTGGAGAAAAAACTGAAATCTAATGGGACAACTTTAGAACTTCTTGACCTAGTATATACGATTAACCTAGATTCTCACTTAGAAAACAGATCCCAAGACAAAGGAATATCCCAAAGTTTATCGACCACTTGAGCTAATATGGTATACCTGTGAAGCTCTTTGGTCATTTACCTCCATACAGGTCTAATCGTTTTCTCGGGATAAATATCCTCTAAGCAGAAAAAATCATCATACACATCGACATCCATCAAGCGCAAAAGCTAGACAATGATCAGATAAGGCTTTACACACTGAAGTCAGTCATACTTCATAGTTCATGCCATAAGGCTTTACATTTTTAACAAACTGAAGTCAAACTGAAGTCTGACATTGTCTTTAATACATCTCCAAAGAAACATCCTTCAAAACAAGTTGTCCCATCATGTATAAGAGTACAATTACAAACATACGAAAACACAGCAAAATCCTAATGAGAGCCTACCATAACTAAATCATCTTGCCCGGCTTCAAACACCCAACTATTCAAAACTAACTTACGATAACATATGTAGTTTTTATTTAAAACTCCAGCTTCTTGAATTATGAAATTTATCAAGTGTCTTATTTGAGTCTTGGCCTTGCATCACTGATGTCTTGTCTCCTTGGACAATCCACGAGCGCATAAAAATGTAAAGCCTTATGGTATGAAAGTGGAATAAGACTAAAGATCATAGTCTAGCTTCTGCGCTTGATAGATAACAAACTAAAGTCAATCATGAAGTATGAAGTATAACAAATTGAAGTCAGTCATCAAAAGGTATATAGTATAACAAACTGAAATCAATCATCAAAATCAGACTTCTCTGTTGCTTTTACATTTTGTGTTTCACATTCCAATTGACCTCAAAACTTCAATTTAAAGCCATTCATGTAAAATGTCAACACCAACAATTACCAATTAAAACCGGTAACTTCAGCTAACCATGATATTTTTGCACAAACATGACAAAAACTTAACAGATAAAGCAAAGCACAAATCCTAAACAATCTTTACCGCTTCATTAATTAAAATATCAAAATTAACACATTTGCTGAAAAGGATTTCCAATTTATATCAGTACCTGTGAAACATGTTGACAACGACGGCGGGATGCGCGATAGCTTGCGGCGACGGTTTTTGACGACGGCCGCGGGTTGCGCAACGATGCTGGCTTGCGGGGACAGCGTGATTGGTGGGTACTAGATGAGTATTGAAACCGAGATCGAGAGAGGAGGAAAACTTAGGGCACTGAGAAGATGAAACCGATCGAGAGAGGGGGAAAAATTAGGCCGCTGAGAAGATGAAGTTGAGAGGGCGGTGGAGAAGCCGAGGCGCTAGCTGGGGGAAAATCGCGTAAAGAGTTAAGTCAACAATCTCAGTTGTCGCATAACCGAGATGGAAGGTATTTTAAATCAATCTCGGTTTTAAAGAAACCGAGATCTTGCTTGTTTTAATAATATGTACCATCTTAGTTTAAGGAAAACCGAGATGGAAGGTATTTCTAAAGCAATCTCGGTTTTTAAAAAAACCGAGATCTTTCTTGTTTTAGACTATATATCATCTCACTTTTTTAAAAAACGGAGATTAAAATTCTAAACTTTTATTTACTTCTGTCTTTTCACTTTGTCTTATTTTCAGTGTGTTCGCTATGACATTTCATCAAACTCTCATTAAAGCAAGCTATGAGAAACTTTGTGGAAAAGCATCCCGAGTAAAGTCTCAAGCAGATTCACGTAGTTTTTTGCCCATGAGAATGCTACAATTACTTGTTATCCATAAAATAAAAATACTCAAAATTGTCAGAAGCAAGGTGGTATAGTAATTCTTGTAATGGAGTTTTAATGCAATCATTTCTTCCCCATAGTTAATTTTCCACTCCTTTTGTTTTACTCTTGTCTAGAAAGGTTTTCAACGTAAATTTCCTCCACCTATGAGTTCACATGACTTTGCTATGCTCCCTTAATGAAGTTGTGTTACAGCTATTGCTCATATGCAGACTCTTGTCCGTTGTATTTTACTCACTGTCAATGTATTCAATCAGTCGTCTTTATCCCAAAAAAGAAGAAGAAGACAAAAAAAGAAACAAGTCTTCCCTCAGTTCTATAGTTTACACAATGGAAACAGCTTTTTGAACATTTTAAGATCAATTATTTCCGCAGAACCATAAATTTCCAGAATATATAAAGTTGCTCAACATTTGACAGTTTTTTTTCAATAGTTAGCCAGGGAAAATTCAACAACATTAATAAATAGGGATTCTTTATTTAAAACATCAAAGAGAGGATAAAGGCACAAATTTTTGTTTTTATAACTCATGTCAACCCACCAACCAAACACTAATTGAGACTCGGAACATAAAGCATAAATCAGAAATAAGACAAGTTGTCACACCCTACTAAGGGGTATGACCCGCCATCAGCCACGAAGCCTTGTGGATCGCGAAAGCCTAACATTAAACCATAATGCTCGAGATATGCAAAGTACTATCACACATTTGTTATGGTTTTAATGTATGTGGCACAAGGAGGGAGCATCAATACCGTGAATATGCAGAAACCTTGGTAGTCTTACCTTTCTCAACAATTCCCAGCTTTTATAAGGGATATGAACAAACCTATTTTCTAGATCCATCTCTGCATGACTGCATATAGGCAGACTACATGGTAACAAAACAAGATAGTGTTACAAAGCAACACACTAAAATGATGCATCATAAGGTTCAGATTTGGAGCATTTCCGTTTCAAGCAATCAAGAGAAGATTGCTTCACCCATCAAAAAAATACAAGGACTAGTAGGTACTACAACTCTTAGGCCTCGTTTGGCTCCCAACTTTAAGCCGGGCTTAAAGCTTTTTGGCTTAAAGCCCAAATAAGTTTTTAGCCTCGTTTGTTAGCCTCAATTTTTTTGCTTTTTACTTATTGACTTTTAGCCTTTTTGCCTTTTTCCTTATTAACTTAAAATATTTTTATACATTTTTTAAAATATCATAACTTTTATTATACACAACCATTTTTTTATAAAAATATGTTTTTTAAAAACCTACTCATCAAGATATATCATGTGAAAATAACAGAAAAATGTTTATAACAATTTCTTATTGACTTAAAACTTTTTGGCTTATTCCCTTATTGCCTTTTGGCTTAAACTCACTTTAAGCCAAAGCTTATTGGCTTATTGTGTTTTGACTTTAAGCTACCCATAAAATTTGATGTAGAACAAGTGGCCAAGTCGTTTCTAAAGCAATTGAGCCGTCAAAAGTCAAGAGAAAATCGAGAAATTGATTAAGATTTGTTTTTAGAATTTTCTAATTATTTTCTTTTTAGAATTCTCCATTTTAGTGCCGCCTATTTTGGCACGTTAATTTTTTCCTAGTTATACTGCTAATTTTTAGTTTCCATTATTGTTAGTCTTGTGGGCAAGAATAACTTAAATTGCTACTTTTCTATTAGGATTTATTCTCCTACCAGAATTTGAAACCTTATACTAGAATGAATAAAGGTGTAAGCCTAAGGGTTCATCATTCTATTCATTAATAATATTCAGAGTTTTTCTCTCATCCTTGAAGATTCAAGGCTCTTGCTCATAGATTCGAGTGTTTATCTCGTTTGCTAGAACGCTATCTAGCCTTTGTAATATTTTGTTGCGCCAAAATTTATCAAATGAACTTTTTACTTATTTGGCTTAACGAAAAACCCTCGCTTAAAGCCAAGTTACCAAGCAAAGCCTAAGTATGAGTATTCAGAATGTAAGTGTGAGTGCCAACTACAATGGAAAAGGGTTTTGGAAGGATAATTAGGGGGTATTTATTAGTGATAATTGTTTTGTTTCCCGAAAATATGTGTTGCCTAGGTATGGTAGTGACACATTCCATGACAATGATGAACACTGAGCTGCAGCACTTGAGTATCATTAACCCTAAATTAGCATCCATACAAGTGAATAACAACAATTACAAACAATTTAAAAGCCCTAGATGATATGTTTCACAAACAATCATAAACTTCATGTGCGTTTTCCAGCATTACACAATCAAATTTCACTCCTTGAAATGCCAGTTTGCAGATTATCTCAACAATGATTTTCGAGGCACGCATTGTAAACGAAGTAACATTTTCCGATCCAAATTATATACTACAAATCACAAACTTCCATGCATGTAAAGAATGTCACCACTGTTGGATCGCTTTATATTCATTGTTGGACACTTGGACTCGTTTCTACCGGCTTAAGCTTTTGGGACAATTAGTTATTTCACATGCTATCAGAGTTTTGGTTTCAACTTTTATGAGGTCTTAGGGTTCAAATCTATCTATTTTCCTATTATGTTTGTTATTGTGCTTTCTCTATGTGGTGGTGCACCTATTTAATTAAATTTGTTTATTTTTTCACGTGCGAGATGCAATTGTAGATGAGAGTGTTAAATATCTTGATACACATTATTGTACTTGTCTCCTAACCACTTTAATTTTTAGGATAATTGGTAACTTAACAACCACAAATATCAAGATAATGCACCGTTTTCAGGTAAATGTGCACTGTAACAGTCACAAGTCCTGCTATACCATTTGAATTCATATTCTTGTTTATATACTAGTAGATTGATGCATATAATTAACTGACCTTCTTTTAGCGACAGCTTTGCCGTTGCTGGTTTCTTCCAATTCTTCCTCTTCCTCCTCTTCTTCTTCCTCGCTCCCTTCGCCTTCATCGTGTGCACCGTCGCCTTCTTCATTCCCGTCGGCCTTCTCGAGCTGGCTCTCAAGATAACGATCGACCTGCTCTCGAATAAAAGTCTTTTTGTCCGACAAATCGATCCCGAAATCCTCCTCCAGCTTCCGGCGCACGATAGCGGTTGTCGTCGTGTTCAGGTCCGACGTTCGCAGGAAATCGCGTAGCCGGCCGACGAGTTCGGAATCCGACACCATTTTCTCCGGTGCGTCCGGTTTCTGCTCCGGTTTCGGGCGAGTTAGGTCTGAAGTGGCGATTTTGGGGCTGAGTCTGCCAGGTGAGGAGGGGTCTAATTTTGGCCCGAAGTTCTTGGGTGGCTGAGGTAGGAATGGCATCGGAACGGGGCGGCGTGGAGATTAGTTTTTTTATTTTTGATTTTTATTTGATTAGGACGGCTGCAGATAAAATATTAAAGAAATAGCAAAGAACGAAAATATTTTGAGTATGATTTTTAAAATTTAAAAAAAGTATATTAATAAAAATTATAAATAATATAATAAATAAATAATAATAATTAATGAATTAATATAATTAAATATACAAAATATAAAAATAAAAAAATAGAGATAAATATAATATTTTAATACTTTGAATTTATTATATTTATAAAATATATATTTTATACATATATTAATATTTAAAAAATATTCATTTTATGTAATTGGATGCGATACTGGGAAAATAAGACGGAGAAAATAAATACCGTCCACTCCCTGTTTGTTATCAGGCGCAAAAAAAATTCTACAAAATGAGATGAAGGCGGGGCAGCGTGGGGCGAAGCCGAAGAAATTGCAATTCCTAGCCTGAGGTCCACCTAAGGTTCGGCATTATGCAAGTTGAGTCCGGCCTGTCCAATGCCCGAATCCTGCTTGAGTTTGAGCATGTAATTTTTGGATTTTGATTTATCGCTCGAAGTTTGTAAGTCGGTTTAGCCCGTCAGTCAATCTGATCGCCCGTTTGATCTATAACCTGCCATTTTGCACTCTAACGATTTTGTTCAAATTTGTTGCATTTAATTATTAGACTTATAAGTTATAATAAATTAATAAATTTATAATAATATAAGTTATAATCTTATAAATTAATAATAAATTTATAGTAAATTAATAAACAAGTAAACTAATAAATTATAAACTTATAATAAATAATTAACTAGTAAACTTACAAACTTAAAAACAAATAAAGTATAAACTTATATAATAAAGTAATAAAGTAATAAGTTAATAATTTAATAACTAATAGTAAACTATAAATTATAAAAACTAATAAATTTTTAAATAAACTAATAAATTAATCATACATAAACTTATAAACTAATAAAATCTAATACTAGTAAAATATAATATCATAATAATAAGTAATAAGTAATGTTATAAACTATAAATTTATAATTAATAATAAAATTATTAAACAAAAAAGCAAAAAATAAATAAAAATCCTGCCTGGTTCGGTCTGAGGCCCGAGCCTAATACCCCCAGGCCCTAGGCCAACATTGGACAAAAAAATTTGACCCGATCTAGTTCGAAGATTTGGTGAGAGCCTGCTGGGCTCGAACCGATCTAATCCAAAATTACATGCCTGCAAATGAGGT
Source organism: Heliamphora exappendiculata (assembly GCA_034768845.1). NCBI lineage: Eukaryota > Viridiplantae > Streptophyta > Magnoliopsida > Ericales > Sarraceniaceae > Heliamphora > Heliamphora exappendiculata. Next base: position 15,884,463 of record JAOTRH010000010.1, on the reverse strand, counting down.
GACTGGAATGGGAAATAATGGACTTTATGAGTTATGAAATGGTGGACATATATATAATTTTAAAAATGTGGTGAGAATGTTTGTGAAAATTCAGTTTTTGGTTTTAAGTTATAATTTAGCAAATAAGTTTTGCAATTTTGGTTTTAAGTTATAATTTAGCAAATAAGTTTTGCAATATGAAAACAATCGTGCTTATAGTTTTACTATTCATTTATAGATCTCGAAGGGTATGTGAGGCTGTAGAGCTTGAAATGGACAAAGGGGGAGCAGAACATGTCTTTTGGACACTTTCTTTTAACTTTTAAATATTCATCCAAAATGACATATAATAGTTGAGTTAAGGGCTGTTAAACTTTAGTACTATCTTGTAATGTAAAAACTTAAATATTACTTTTGGATGAAAATGATCATTTAATTATTCTTTAACTAAAATATTATTTATCATTATTGTACCATTAATGACATTCAAATTTGGAGCGCCACGTGAAAGGGTTGGGTGGTGGCTAAGATATGGTGGTGGTGGTGAGGAAGATATATATATTGTGATGGTGGTTTTTGACAAGGTGATGGAGAGAAGGTGTGGTAGTGGTGGTTTTCGACGAAGTGAAGGAGAAGAGAAGGTGAAGGTGGCGGAGGTGGTCCGAACACATTTGACTAAACGTTTCAAAGTTAAACAATCTAGGTATATTTTATTAAATTAACACTTCACTCTGATTATTAAATAATATATTTATTATATGGTAGGTAAAATTTTAATAAAAAGTAATAACACTTATTAAATATACAAATAATTGTAAATTTAATTATTCAAATACGCCCTCAACTATTATTGAATATCATTTTACTAATCTCAACTTTAAAATCGTAAGAGGCATTTTAATTTATATTACTTTTACTTAGAAAGCATTTTAAGTATTATTTTGAGAGATAAGCTCTCCTTGTGTGGGAGCCTCTCCCTTATGTATCTGTGCACGTTTTCATCTTTTTTGGTAGAAATTTGATCTATTAGTTAAGGTCTTTTGTATTTCGATACTATGGTTCATGGAAGAAATAATATAGGAACTTATGAAACAACTTGTCATAATGACTAATGAAGATGAATCAATATGCATAGAGCCAATCACCCCCCCCCAAAAAAGAAGTTTTTTCGACGAAGTGAATGAGAAGAGAAGGTGAAAGTAGCGGAGGTGGTCCGAACACATTTGACTAAGCATTCCAAAGTTAAACAATCTAGGTATATTTGATTGAATTAACACTTCACTCTAATTATTAAATAATATATTTATTATATAGTAGGTAAAATTTCAATAAAAAGTAATAACACTTATTAAATATACAAATAATTGTAAGTTTAATTATTCAAATATGCCCTCAACTATTATCGAATATCATTTTACTAATCTCAACTTTAAAATCGTAAGAGGCATTTTAATTTATATTACTTTCACTTATGAAGCATTTTAAGTATTGTTTTGAGAGATAAGCTCTCCTTGTGTGGGAGCCTCCCCATTATGTATTTGTGCACGTTTTCATCTTTTTTGGTAGAAGTTTGATATATTCGTTTAGGTCTTTTGTATTTTGATACTATGGTTCATGGAAGAAACAATATAGGTGTTGATTTAGGCAACCCAAGAGTGGGGTGAATTGTGTCTTTTAACGAGATAAAAAGTTTAAAAAATATTTTTATAAATCTTTTAATATTGCTATAAAGTAAGATATGCAATTATATAATCAAAACAAATATTAAAAGATGAAGGATAGAGAAATAGAATCAGACACCAACGATTTATCGTGGTTCGGCTTTATCCTAGCCTACGTCCACTCCTCAAGATCTCCCTTGAGTATTTTCACTATTTAGAATAATTTTGGGTGTATTTAAAGCCTTTACAAGCTTCAAGATTCCACTTGAGCTATCTGAATGTTTACGGGTACATTCACAAGCCTGTTACAGTTTCAAGAAGATCCTATGAAAATAAGCCCATGTTTTCTTCTAATCTCTCTTGAACTCTTCTTTGATGGGTTTTGCTCACTCACTCAAATGCTAATAGGGTGACTCACCCTTGATTATAATAAATGAGATATAACGAATAAAGAACACTCACTCTCTTTACAATATTGATTTACAATAAATGAAAGGGTAAAGAGAGATGAGGAACAAGAACATGAGTTGCAGGAATAAATATGAGCTCGATGATTTCTGAGATGGATTTGAGCAATAGAATAGTAAATGCAAGTCTCTCTGTTTTAAATGCTGAGAAGTAACTCATTATATAAGTTCTTGTGAGTTCTTGACCGTTGGAGGTAGGTGGGGGGGCAATAAATGACAAAAATCTAGCCGTTGAGATCTGTCGTATTTTGAATTTTCGTGTTTAGGGTCGACAAAAATATCTTTGGTGCCGACACAACGTGTCTAGGACAGAGTTCTTCAAATGGTTGGGTCGACACGAATGTTCTGAGGGGTCGACATAAATTCTGCACTTTACCTTCTGACGTTATGGGGTCGACATAAATGAATTTTGTGTCGACTCGTTTGAAACTTCAACATCCGGAGGAACCATTTGGTATCGACTCAACTTGGTGAGTGAATTATTCATCGAATGGAATGAGATTAAAGCCTATTACTAAACAGACACCTTAATGACAACCCAAATGACTGGAGATCCTAAGATCTATGTTCAATTGGACAATTGAATTATGTGTGACTCTAGAGGGATCACTAAGGAGATTAACTCATACTAATTTCTATGATGAAATAGTGATGTTTGCAGCGTGATTAATAATAAGCTATACTTTTAATGATTCTTATATCTCGGATATCCAAGTGGGGCATGACAAGTAATCTTAATAAGAATCATCTATATGAGTATGAACTGGGCCGGTTCTATGAGAATTGTTAAGGCTAAATTCTCTACGGCACTCATGAATAACCATGCATGTTCATGGCCGAAATGAACACAACCATAAGAACCAAGCCGTGTTAGAAAGATTATGTGTGAACTCTATTGTCTAAGCTTACACAAACGGCTGAACAGTTTAAGACATCATGTTCACTAATTAGCCAGTAAATCTGATAGTCTCTCACAAGAAAATGTTTAAAGCCAAAAGCTACCTATTCTATGCAAAAATTTTCTTTTATTGAACTCTCTCTGTATTTGCATCTTATTGCATTTCTTTTTTCATTAAATTCCATTCATGTGGGGGATTATTAGAAAATATGTGGGTTTTGAATATTTTTTGAATATGATTTTAGCTAATTTTGAGGCTAAATATCCATGGATGAAATTAAATTTTTTTGATGATTTTAGGTCCTAATATGTTCATCTCCATAAGTAGATTGACCATAAATTTTGTGGCGATCAAAATCGTTAATGGGTGATTGATAAATTGATCCAAAATGTGCAATTGGAGTTAGCAAAAGTTGGTAACTTTTGGCAATTTCACATTACTTGGGGGATGAAAAGTTAATGGGCATATAATATTCAAGTTGGAATTTGGGTTTAGGTCCCAAGGGGTACCAAGTTTTGTGGATTGGGGAGGACCTACACAAGTGTGGGTTTAGATCCAACCCAACCATATACACGCGCACATGCCCCAGCACTACCACCCGCCCACCCGTCCGACCGGCTGTGCCGGATCGGGGCTCAGGTATGTGGTCCATGGGTTGCTGATTGTGTCGAGCCGGGTCAGGTCAACTCTTATCTTTTTTATGAAACATTTACTTAAATTTTTGAATTTTGAATAATTTAATTATTTAAATTATTTCAAAATTAAGTTATAGCTTATAACCATTTTGTCCGTTTAATTCAAAACGGGTTTGTGCCTGTTGGGTGGTTCAACAGCCAGGGTGAACCGGTTTCCTACCTGTTCGGTTAATCAGAACAGTTATTTGGGCAGTCTATTTAAAGGTTGCTTCTCTGCCCCGATAAAGACACTGAATTCCCGATTTGCTTCCCTCCTCTGTGCTTCTGCATACTCTGCATTCCCCAAGTTCTAAGAGAGAGTTTGAACTCAGTTTCGATTCGCTGGAGTAACATATTACTGTGTTACTTCTGTTGTTCGTTGATCGTTGTATCTTGAGAGACGTTTGCTGTCAACTCGAAACATCGTAGTGAGGGCAATTTCGTTTTAAGGAGATCGTGTATACATAAGTCTCGATCAACTTTTCTGTATTACCCTACTGTAACAGGTTCTTCAAATTTTGTATTTCAAGTTTTTGTTAGGTTCCTATTTTTGTATTATGTTCGCCCTATAAATTTCTATAGTACTTTAATATTTGTTTACACAGTTTATTATCTGTCATAATTTTAATTTTTGATTTATGCTTTACACAACAGATTATTTTCTGATATATTTCCTCCAATACTTTGTGCTCAAAATCAAAATAAGCTATTAATTTCATTTTTTAACCACTACTTTTTTCTTACTTTTAGACTTTTTGCCTATTAACTTAACTTATATATATATATATATATATATATATATATATTATAATTTTTATTATACATATTTAT
>JAOTRH010000010.1:15871168-15879852 GCA_034768845.1 Heliamphora exappendiculata | reverse complement strand
CCACGCTTCTCTCTCGTGTTCCCTCTCGTCCCCTCCGTTCAATGGCTTCAGTTGCTCTGAGAAACCCTAATTCGAAGAAGTTATTGTCATTATCGTCTCAAATCTACCAGTCTTGTCGGGGTTCGTTCACCACACCCTTCTCAATCTCGGAATCTCTCTCTGGAAATGAGAGAGCTTTCCTCCTCATTCCATGGTGGAGGTCTATGGCTACTTTCACTCGAACGTAAGTTCATGCCTTGTTATATATTAACTCAAGTTTTTGATAGTTTTGTTTGGGATTTGATTGCTGCAGTGTACGTTTTCTTGTTCATTTTCAGTATTAGGCCCATCTCTATCTCCCCTTCCATCCTTCCCTCGCTCTCTCGACTCTGTAGTGTTCGGTTAATGTTCTTGGAGGGATCTTACGTTAATTTTGATTCGATGGGTAATTCTTCTTGTTGGCAGTGAAGGTGATTGGCTCTTTGTTAAAAGCACATTATTGGATGACATTTTTCTCATTTTCTGTGATCTTTTGCTTTCAAGACCAAGAACAAGATTGCAAGAATACCAAGTAAATTATGTATAAGGCTGACCATATCTTAATCCCCTTTTATACAACATTTACTACTTCATACAAAAAAAAGAATACCAAAAGATATTTAACACTAGTTTGGCTCTTCCACTAAAGCTTGCTGAAACCAAAAAGAAGTTGACAGTATAACAGTTAACTGAGAGAATGAGATTGTAACTACTTCGACAGTTTCATCTCTCTAGGGCAGTCTTTGAAGATTTATCCCACTCAGGACTTCAGGAACTATCCAAAAGGATGATGTTTTAGTGTGCGCAATAAGATTTAACCCACTCAGTTTCATCTATACAGATAGCATGATGACTTTTTTGTTTTTGTTTTGATGGGTAGATTGCTTTATTTTCAGCTTGAAAACGATTAAGGGGATGAAGGAAATAGTTACTTGCAATTCCAATAGTACCTAGCCCTTTTAATGTTCTCTTTGCTGGCAGAAAACCACATGTTAACGTGGGAACAATTGGGCATGTGGATCACGGCAAGACTACTCTGACTGCTGCAATTACAAAGGTGAAGTTGTTAATTGATATGATGTCTTGTCTGTATGTTCAATTTTTACTGGGTTTTAAAATTATCTTTTGAATACAAATTCTAAATTATTTTAGTGAGTTATTCTAAAATGGTTATGTGCCTCCTTTAGGTGCTAGCAGAAGAAGGCAAAGCTAAGGCTGTTGCCTTTGATGAAATTGACAAGGCCCCTGAAGAGAAAAAGAGAGGAATTACAATTGCAACGGTAGGATGTTGTTCTTTTTCTTGGTTCTTCATGCCATTATGTTAGGACTTATGATTTAGAGCATCCTTTAGATTGCTTCTTGAAATCAAGTAATATATTTGAAGCATCTTTCCATATTGACTAAAAGTTTGACTTGATGTTGCAGGCCCACGTAGAGTACGAGACTGCTAAGCGACACTATGCACATGTAGATTGCCCAGGACATGCAGATTATGTTAAAGTAAGCCCTAATTGATTTGGTTTTTCCATAAGAGAATAATGAACTTTTTGCGTTCAAACAATCATAAAAAGTCAAATTGCCTTTTCCTCATCTTATATAATCTTATGGTTGTAACTATGATTCCTATTGTTATTATTATTACTGTTAAGCATAGATTTTTTTTTATTGCTTAACATAATTTCATTCGTATGATGACACGCCACGCGAGTTTTTATTATGTAGAGTGGGCCCATTTAAGTAAGATGTGTCTCTTACTTACCCTTGCCACACCCTACCCTGAAAGTAGTCATATAACCTTTCTAGACAGGATAAAACCTATTCATAATAAAGTATTTGCGCATATAATTAATAAATATGATATAAAAAAAAAAAATATTCTTCAAGTGTAAAAGAAATACTAACTCATACTTCTTAAGTTAATTGTAAATCAAAATTTTAAAATGTAATCTTACATATATTTACAACTAACATGTAAAACTCTACCCATATACAGAACTACAGGAGAAAACACTTGATAAGTCTGTACAAGATATACAAATGTTCATCTCAATTCACACCTCTCAACAAAAACTCTAGATTCAATAGTGGACTACGCTCACTTGCACATTTAAAAAGAGAGCGCCATGGGGTGTGAACTATCCATGTGCTCAGTAAGAATACTAATTTTACAAGTATACGAGTAAAAATAATAAGCACAATAACTGCAGATAACTAGTAAAAGTTCATTACTAACAATTAATCATTCCATGAATCAAAAATGTATTAACAATGCATCTGCTTTCATATCGTGTAAAATATATGAATTCGCCACAAATATGATTCCGCCGCACAAGTAATGTATGATTATGCCACAAAGGCCACACCACATAGGCGATTCTACAACCAAGACAATGAATGATTGGCAATGTATGATTACGCCTCAGAGGCAATGTATGATTACGCTACAAAGGCAACATAATGTCATGAATGAAAATGAATGAACTTTAAGTCAAATACGATAATCACCTATAAATCAGATATCATATAAATATTCTTACAAACAACAAATATGAATTAAAACACCCACCTCCAAGCCCAACAATAATACTAAATACAAAGTAACTCTCTAGGTGAAGTAGTGGTACCCAGCCTCACTTTTGGACCTAGTATATCATAATCAAGATGTTACAATTAATAAACAAAATAATAAAACGATACTATGAATTTACATTCCAACTACTCGGATCAAATTTTGTAGATATATAGGTTATAGTTTAAATAATTCCATATTAGAATTTCATCAAAATCAGGTGAAATTACACTGTTTATTTTTTTAACAATGTGACCACATTATTTTTTAATTCACTATTTCTATTTTACTATTCTATTGTTAAAATCAGTCAAAACTAGCCTCAAAATTAGATTTTACATGTCCAGGAAAAAAATAGAAAATGGTGGTTGTCTAAGGTTGAAAACCCAGCTGATTAAATAAAATGTATTTAAACTTATACAATAATATCATAGACTCAACCACGCAGAATAAATTCTAAATTGTTGTAGTTGCTAGAAAACATCAACAGCGTCTCTGGTAGTCATTAGAAAACAAAACAGTGTTCTCAAATTCCTTCTAACAGGTTTTATTTTCATCTCTCTCTCTCTCTCTCTCCATGTATATATATATATATATACATATATATATTATTTCTATCATTTTTCTTCTTTTTAATTTCTCTTCATACAACCCATGCACAACAAACAAACTAACTTACAATATAATTAACTATTTCATATAAAAATATAATTATTTACACTGTTCAAATATTTTTACATCATTCTTTAACAATATAATTTCAATTTAAAGATAAACAATATAATTATGAAAATTACTTACCTGAATAGGTGAATACTATAACCCTTCTTTCTTCACCAGATTTACCGTATTTTCCCCTTTCTCTCACTCTTTCTTTTTCTTGCACTCAGAATTGGGAGAACTTATTACTCTCTCTCTCTCTATCTGCTTGATGGTGCTCACTGGTTGCACATTTAGTTGCTTCCTTTCTTATGTTTTAAACAAGTATAAACACTATCATTAACTTGTGTATCTCAATTCTCAATTCTTACATATATATTTCTTCCTTTCTTATTTTTTAAACAAGGATAAACACTATCATTAACTTGTGTATTTCACTGCTTATATATATATATATATAATATACATGTACACAATAGACACAGTACGCTTCTCTAATCTCCAGCTCATACATTTTCAATTAAAAAAATTGACACCTTGCACTAATTTCACATAATTAATATTAGGCCACTTTAATTTTATAAAATAACACTTTGACCTCTAAAAGAAATTATACTTTAGCCTCTACACTCTACAATAAAACCTTAATAAAAGTAAATTGAATATTTTTTTTTATTTTTAATTAATCTCTACAAAAATAAAGTGGGTCTCACATCCCTTGTGTGAAGGCAAATCTGTTTGACTCCAACTATTTTATTATCTCGGTTATGTTATAATTATAATTACATTATAATTTTATTTCAAAAATAATTTTGAGTGAATATTTGGGTTCACTTATAATGGAAGCTGCATTTATTTGAATAGGTTGCTTACATATCTGCGTTGGGTGTTGGACCGAACTGGAACCAAGCCAGTCGTCTTTTCTTTTTCGATAAACTAAGGAACTATTTTTAGTTTTGGATTTGATGAGTAGATGACCTATTATTTTAGACTTTTGAAATTTAATTTGGATGAAATTTTAGACTTTAAATTTTGGTTTACAAGTTTTATGATTGTACCCATTGAGTGGGTTGCCTCACATCCAAATCTGTAAGGGCTGGATTGGAATCAAGTCAACCGCAGTTAAAACGTAGTTCTCTATTTGTTTAAATTTTCATTTATTATCATTATGATTTTTGACCCAAAATGGAAATCCCTTTTGTAGTCATTGCTAAAATTATTGATAGCCATGGCTAACATTTTTCGATGGGCTTAATTTCGATTAATTTTATTTTCTTTTTATTTTTACCATTTGTTTGGTTAAATATCTTTATGACTTTAAAAGATAATAGTTTGGATTTAGTTGCATGTTTTCAGGTGCCAAGCCTTTGACTGGCTAAAAGCTTTTTGGACCATAAACAAAAAATAATGATTTTTTGGGATATGCTTGGGGCCAATAATTTAAGGTTTGAGAAGCCAAAGTTGAAGATTTAATTTTTCTACCAACATTAAAGTTTCAGGTGAAACTAAGAAGCCCATCACCTTTTTAATTTAACAAAAAAATTTAATTACTGAATTTTAAAAGTACATTAATAAAAAGATAAATTTGAGAAGTTTGTATTTTTGGTTATTCAAGGGTTAGAAACACTTCTATTTAATGCCCTTTTTTAAGGCAACGTTTGTCCCTTGGGTGGACAGAACTTTGGAATCAAAGGACTGTCGATTTAAAGCCACTAGGGATAATTTTAAGCAAACGGGGGCTTTTTTGAAGTACTCAAGAGCTTTTGTCGTAGTTGAATATTGGGTAAATTATATTTAAACGCCTTGTATTCATTTGAAATTACACTGTCTTCTCCCTTGATCTCTGAAGTATCACAACATTCCTTTACTTTATAAAATAAGTTACACTTTTCCCCTTTTGTTAGTCAACCGTGAATTGACCTAACAAAAAACCGTGATATCATCAAAAAATAATTAAAAATGACAAATTTACCCTTATTATTCATCATCTTTCATCTTTTACATCAAACAACCTTCACCCTCCATCAGCGCCACCCAGTACTACAGGATTTGCAACCTCAGTCGACAGTCAACTACTACCACCAACTCGCCTCTATCAACCATGACCACCAAACCCCTGTTCTTCCCCAATGCCCCTATCGACCCTACCCCAACGCCCTCTTTCCCCACCCAAACATCACAGTCCCCATCCCAGTCGCCCTTCTCCAACCTCTGCCTCTCCCACCCCTATCTCCTATGCTGCCACCCTTCTTGTACCAGCCCCCTTTTCATCCCAAGTAGAACCATTCAAAACCAAAGGGGAGAGAGAGAGAGAGAGAGAGAGAGAGAGGATGGGATATATATACACACACACACAATTGGTGGTTCTATGCGTTGCGATTTGTGATTACTGGTTTAGAGGTTGCGATTGGTAGTTCAGAGGTTGCGATTGGTGATTCAGGGGGTGACATTGGTTGCTTTTGGTGGTTCGTCTCCTTCATAAACTCCTCAAATATGAAATTACATAACATAGTTGCAACATAGTCGATGTATTTGCCACTCAGTAAGGTTTTATATTATTAATAACAATCATAACTAAATATTATCCCAATAATATCAGTATTTTATTTTATTTTTTCTCAAAGGAAAACCTAAACCCAGTTTAGGGCAAAAAATGGTTCGTAGATTTGAGGAGAGGCAGTGAGGGGGGGAGAACATGGGGTTGGAGGGAGAGGGAGAGGGAGAGGGAGAACAGGGGTTGGGAGAGAGAACAAAGAGTTGGGGGAAACAAGAGGAGGGAAGAGGAAAAACAAGGGTTTGGGGGAGAGAAAGTGGGGTTTGGGGGAGGATAATAAGGGGTTATGGGAGAGAGAGTATAGGGGAGGGGAAGGGAGAAGGAGAACTGAGGTTTGGTGGTTGTGGTTGATAGAGGTGGGTTGGTGGTAGTGGTCGATCGTGGTTGCAAATCCGGTAGTAGTGGATGGCGCTGGTGGAGGTTGTTTGATGTAGAAGATGGAAGCCGATGGATAAAAGGGTAAAACTATCATTTTTAATTATTTTTTTGATGATATCACACTTTTTTTTAGGTCAACTCACATTTAATTAACGGAAGGAGAAATATTTGACTTATTTAATAAAACAAAGAAATGCAGTGGTATTTTAGAAATTAAGGGAAGGGACATTGTTATTTCAAATGAATACAAGGGATATTGATGTAATTTACCTTTGAATATTTTATTTGTGAACATAGTTATTAGAATCTTACGATTCACGATTATTCACGATTCATACATAAATCGATACGAATCTATAAGCGATTCTATTTTGTGACAGAATCGTGATGAATCTTTCGATTCACAGTTCGATTTGCGAGTTGATTCACTATTTATGATTCATGTAATTCTTAAAATTATCATAACTAACAAATCATGAGCTCTTATTTACCACTTTTGTTTTATTTTGAAAATACTATAGTACAAATTAGTGTGTTTATTGTAAAATAAGATAATTATGCATAATTAGTTGCTCAGTTAGTGATTAGATAATATAATAAGAATAATAGATATTCGATTTATGTTCAAAATGTCAAAATGCATTTTTTAAGAATTTAAAAGATGACAATAACATTTTCAGTGATTTTCTATTGTTATTTTGGTGAAACAATTATAGCTTAATATGATATGGGTTACATCAGTTAGATTTAACGATTACACAATATTTTTTTTCCCTACACAATAAGAACGCAAGACACATTTGAAAGTGTATTATGTTTAATCTAAAGAGTTTTCACTCTTTCTTCTGCTTTTCTACTCTCTTCGAAGCTTTTTTGTCCATTTTTTGAATTTTAAAAGGGAATATATTATGATTTGTTTTTTTTTAAAAAAACACAGTGGGCTAGATTTGAGCCAAAATCTCCTAATGAAGATAAATATCTTCCCAATTAGATTATGTAATCATGTTCTTATTGTATAGTTTGTGTCAGTTTTAATTTTATTTATTTTGTTTCGTACATATGAAGTACTTAACATCTGATTCAATTCACGATTTTAGAGAGGATAAATACTTTTAGCTCTTTAAACCCCACTTACTTCCTCTGGTATGCTCACTCTTCAAACCATCCAAATAGTTTTGCTTTCTTAAATCTCTTTCTTTCTGTTGGCTTTTGCCCAAATGTCTCCTGTGCTTTTTTTTTCTCCATCTGCAATAATCCCTCTTTTCCGAAAATGCCTTCTTCAAATTCTCCCCTTTTGTTCTCTTCTAAAAATTGCTTTTTCAGTCCTCTCCAAGTCTACCTCTTGCATTGCTATATAAAGAAATTGTCTTATAATCACTCAACAACATGGGTGATTTTTTCAGGAAGATTCCCCACTGCGCTCTAGTGGGTGGTTTCTAACAATCATCCTTCCATTTTTTTAAAAAAATTTTAACACGTGGCAAGCTTTAAGCACACAATTGTCCATGTGGAAACCACTTACATTTCCTTCAGTTTAGGTCAAGTCGGTGGCTATTATGAGAACCGAACCCAGATTCATTATCATTTTTTTCTTTTTCTTTTTTTAAAAATCATTGCTAAGGCAAGGTTTTGTAACTCTTAAAATTTTAAAATTTATATTCCAACAGTTTCTTTTGTTGTTACATTGCTGCATTGCCATGCCTGATCAATCTGAAGGAACAGATTTTTCTTGGAGAAGGAACAGATTTTTCTTGGAGAAGGAATAAATTAGGAGATGGTAGGAAAATATATAGTGGATAATCATCCCATAAGGCAATTAACATGTCAAAACATAAGAAAAGCGTGCTGTCTGATTCAATTCATAAGCTTTTCCTAAGCCTTGTGCATAATTGGTTGAGAGGACCTATAAAAGGGGGAGGTTATATTGTTTGTATGTTTCCTTTTTTGAAGGATATTGCACTTAAAAATTATTTTCTTGAAATGGTTGCAGTCTCCACTGTTTGCCACGTAATGGTTGAGAATTGTTCACTAGCTGGACGTTATAATTTGTGGAGTTCGTGTTCCATCACCTGTGCTCTATGTATTGTTTTGCAGTTTTTAACTTGTCCCAAATTATGTGGAGACGAGTTTTTGTGGTTTTATGTAGACAAAGGTACGTGTGGCTCAAATATCTTGAAGCTAAAGGCTTTGTTTAATTGATCGAATTAATAATGAGGAGATATATAATCCCACTTGATAAGTAGTTTTATGGGACTATTAATGAATGAATTAATAATACCACATTATCTTAAGCTTTGTATATCCCACATTTTGTGGGATTAGTAATCCAATTGATGCATAATCTTACCACCACTTGTTGAATTCAAACAAGGGAAATATAATCTCATGGGATATATAATCCAATCCCGTGTCTAATCTTCAATTAAACGTGCCCAAATTCTCTTGGCATTTGCAATAGCCTTGAGTCTTTATGATGTTTACCTTACCTGAAAATTTGAACAGTCT
>JAOTRH010000010.1:15856593-15868568 GCA_034768845.1 Heliamphora exappendiculata | reverse complement strand
CCGCCACAGTTGTAGGTAATCCAGCTGCATATATGGCCACCCCCAGATCATGGGTGATAGATTCGGGTGCTTCTGCCTATTTGATCCACTCTATAGGTACTTCTTCATCTTATCAGTTGACCTCTACACATAGTGGGGTAATTGTTGCCAATAGAGAAACTTTGGAGGTGAAAGGGCAGGGAGTAGCTACTCTGTCTCCATCCATTACACTATCTGATATCTTACATACTCTTGATAATCCGTTTAACTTACTATATGTGAGTGGTATTACCAGAGATCTGAACTGCTCAATAACTTTCTTTCCTGGTCATTGTGTTTTTTAGGATATAGTTTCAAGGAATACTATCAGTAGAGGACGGGTGGAAGGTAGCTTGTATGTGCTGGATGAGACTTTGGATGTTGCATACTCTGGGCGATCTTCTTAGATATTGGATATACATTATCGGCTGGGTCATCCCTCCGTGCCAAGTTTAAAGAGACTATGTCCCAGTTTAAGTCAAGTGACACAGTTAGAATGTGAGTCGTGTAGATTTGCTAAGCACATGCGTGTGTCATGTGTCCAGACAAAATAATAGAACCATAAGACCTTTCTCTTTAGTTCACTCAGATATCTGGGGCTCGTGTCCTATCACATCTTTATTTAGTTTTTGGTATTTTGTGACTTTTGTTGATGACTATTCTCACATTACTTATCTTTATGTTATGAAAAAGAAATCTGAATTACCTACTGTATTTACTGCCTTTTATAATGAAGTTCACACTCAATTTGGCACAACTATAAAAATCCTCCGTAGTGATAATGGAGGTGAGTATATTGGTCGCTTGATGGGTTCACACCTACGTACGCATGGGATTATTCACCAGACATCATACCCTGACACACCTCAATAGAATGGGGTGGCTGAGAGAAAGAATAGACATCTCTTGGAAACTACACGTGCCTTGATGTTTCAGATGCGGGTTTGCAAAGTATTATGGGGTGAAGCTGTGATGACTGCATGTTATCTTATTAATAGATTTTCCTCCTCTATTCTACATGGTGCTACACCCTTTTCAATTTTACTTCCTTAGCAGATTTCTTTTTTCTTACCACTCAAGATCTTTGGGTGTGTTTTCTATGTGAGAGATACCAAACCAAATGTGACAAAGTTGGATTCTTTCGCACTAAAGTGTGCCTTCATTGGATATCCTAAAACCCAGAAAGGATATCGGTGTTATAGTCCTTACTTGCGACAATTAAATGTTTCCCCATATGTGGTGTTTGTTGAATCTACTCCGTTCTATGGCTTGACCACTCCATCTTTCTCCTGTGTTGATAATGGTTTAGATCAGATTCTACTGTATCTGTCCTCTCCTAAATTACTAGTGGCATCTTCTTCTGTGACTTGTCCTCTGGTTTATATTCCTGCAGAGTCTCCACCTGCTGCCTCAGAGGCACTTGATCTTTCATCATCCTCCAACTCCTCAGTATCACCAGGCTCCACCACCTCTCCTCTACTCGAGTTAGTATCTCCTCAGTCGAATCCAACCTCTGATCAGGTAAGTGATCCTCTTACTGTTTTATGCAAATCTTATCGTCGTTGTAGAGATCATCCCTTATATACTACATCCTATCGTGGTTTACCTGCTACTGTCCAGCAAGGTATTACTACCCTTGATCAACATACTTTGCCTTGCTCTGTAGTAGATGCTCTTTCTCATCCAGGTTAACACAAGGCTGTGATTGAGGAAATAAATGCTCTTGAGGCTAATAATACGCGAGACCTAGTAAGTATTCCTTCTGGGAAGACTACGATTGGCTGTAAGTGGGTTTATGCAGTTAAACTACATTCTGATGGCACTCTTGAGCGTTTGAAGGCTCGTTTAGTAGCTAAGGGCTATGATGGTCAGACCTATGGCCTTAACTACTTTGATACTTTTTTTCATGTTGCAAAGATAGCCTCTACTCGTCTGTTCTTATCGCTAGCTACATCCCATCAGTGGCTCTTATATCAACTCGATGCGAAGAATACCTTCCTTCATGGTGATTTGGAGGAAGAGGTTTATATGGAGCAACCACCCGGCTTTATTGCTCAGGGGGATCCCTTAATCAGGTATGTCACTTAAAGTGCTCCTTATATGGTCTGAAGCAGTCTCCCCAAGCCTAGTTTGGCCATTTTAGTTCCGTAGTATAGAAGTTTGGTCTTCAGCAATCAGCAAAGGATCATACTGTATTCTTTCGTCATACCTCAGCGGGATGCATATTACTCGTCGTCTATGTGGATGATATTGTTATTACTGGTAGTGACAGTGGAGGGATTGCTGAGCTTAAATCATTCTTGGACACGAAATTTTAGACAAAAGATCTTGGTGAACTTTAATATTTCCTGGGCATTTAAGTAATCAGGAATAAGAAATGTGTGTTTATTTTTTAGCGAAAGTATGTTCTTGACATTTTGAAGCATGTAGGCTATATGAATGCTAAAAGAGTGGATTCACCTATAGAGACTAATGTCAAACTAGAACTGAAGGAAGGAGTGCCTCTTTTTTATGCTGACCAGTATCGCCATACAATGGGTCAGTTGAATTATCTTACTACGATGACTTGTCCAGATATTGCTTATCCAGTGAGTGTAGTAAGTCAATTTTTGTCTAATTCATGTGTTCCTCATTAGCAAGTAGTGTTATGCATTCTTTGGTACTTGCACAAAAATCCAAAGAAGGGCGTCCAATTTTTTAATCATGACCATATGGGCATGGAAGGGTACTTTGACGTTGATTGGGCTGGCTACACTTTTGACAAGAGATCCACATCTGGTTATTCTATACTTATTGGTGGAAACTTGGTTTCCTGGAATAGAAATAAGCAAACTGTGGTATTCAGGTCTTATGCTGAGGCTAAATACCGGGCTTTGACTCTAGCTACTGCTGAGATTATGTGGCTTCAACAGATTTTGACAGAGTCACACTTCCCTCTTATAAGATCGGCCAAACTTTGGGTTGATAATACATCGCTATTTATATTGCCACAAATCCCATCTTTCATAAGAGAACGAAGTATATCGAAATTGATTGTCATTTTATCCATGCGGAATATCCGAATGTCGTTGTTAAATTTGGCTCTATTCCTACTGGCGAACAAGTGGAAGATATTTTCACCGAGGCATTCCGGGTCGATGTGTCTCATATTTATGTAATAAGCTGGGTGTAGTTGATATATATGCTCTAACTTGAGGGATGTGTTAGTAGTAGCTTATTATTATTATTATTATTATAAATAAGTGTGCTCGCCTATCTAGTTGGATGCAGCTTTCCATTATTCTCTTTCTAATAACAAAATGTATTATTGAAAGTACAACCGACAACAAAATTATTTTTGAAAGTCATAGACATTAAAATATTTACACTTTTAATCTAAATGACCTGTCTAAAATTGACACAAAATGCTTAGTTATCTTGAGTGATAACAGTTGGTTATAGCATAAAAGGTTTGGACATACTCACATGAATTTGATTTCAAAACTTTTGAAAAAAGAGTTGGTGGTTGGTCTACCTCAACTCAAGTTTGAAAAAGATAAAATTTATGATGCATGTCAACAAGGCAAACAAGTTAGAAGTTCTTTTCAATAAAAAAAATATAATTTTAACTTCTAGGCCATTATAACTGTTACACATGGACTTGTTTGGTCCAACAAAGACTCTTAACCTTGGAGGCAAGAGATATGCATTTGTTATGGTTGATGATTTCTCGATATACACTTGGGTGTTATTCCTAACTCATAAGAATGAAACCTTTACTGCATTTTCAAAACTATCTTGAAGGATTCAAAATGAAAAATATTTTCAAATCACAACTATTAAAAGTGATCATGGTAGGAAATTTAAAAATAAAGATTTTAATAAGTTTTCTAATAAAGGTGGTATAGACCATAACTTTTCTGCTCCTAGAACTCCTCAACAAAATGGTGTTGTTGAGATGAAGAATAGGACCCTTGATGAAATGACTAGAACTATTCTCTGTGAAAATAACCTACCAAGATACTTTTGGACCGAGACTGTCAACACAACTTGTTATATCATGAACAGAGCCATGATTTAAGCTTCTCTAAAGAAAATTTCATATAAGATATGGAATGGAAGAAAATCCAATATTAGCTATTTTCGTGCCTTTGGATGCAAATATTTTTTTGAACAAAAACAAATAACTTTTGGACAAGTTTAATGCAAAATCTGATTGAGGGTATTTTCTTAAGATATTCTATATCTAATAAAGCCTATAGAGTTTTCAACAAAAGGACTCTAGTTGTTGAATAAGCTATTTATGTCATTTATTATGAATCTAACATTGATTCTTCTAAGAATTTTTGTGAAGATAACCTTGCAGACATTGAAAAGGGAGTTGAGGATATCTTCATCAATGATCAAGAAGAACAAGATTATGAGGAAAACTCAAGTGAGCAGCAAAATGCAAACCAGCATGATGAAGGACCTTCAAATCGAAGAAATGCTGATCTTCTAAGGGAATGGAGGTATGCTCATGGTCACCCAAAGGATTTGATCATTGGTGACCGTGCTTAAGGTATAAAGGCCAGATCATCTTTACATAATGTTTGTGGTAACTTAACATTTCTTTCCTAGATTGAACCAAAATATTTTGATGAAGATGAAAATAATAATTTTTAGGTATTTACTATACAAGAAGAGCTAAACCAATTTGAAAGAAACAAAGTTTAGACTTTAGTCCCAAGACCTAAGGATCACTCCATTATTGGAACAAAATAGGTTTTTAGAAACAAATTGGATGAGAATGGAGTAATTCTTAGGAACAAAACCCAATTGGTAGCCCAAGGCTATAATCAAGAAGAATGCATCAATTTTGATAAAATTTTTGCACCTATGACTAGGCATGAAACCATTAGGATGTTACTTATTTTGAAATTTTAAACTTTATCAAATGGATGTCAAAAATGCCTTTCCAAATAGTTTTATTTATGAGAAAGTCTTTGTAAAATAACCTTCTGATTTTGATCCCAAATTATGTTTACAAACTCAACAAAGCTCTCTATGATTTGAAACAATCACCCAGAGCTTGGTATGAAAGACAAAGAAAATTCTTGATTGAAAATGAGTTTTCAAGGGACAAAATTGATACAACTCTTTTCATTAAGTCTAAGGGAAAAGATATGTTAGTTGTGCAAATTTATATTGATGATATTATGTTTTGCTCAACTAATGAGAACTACTGCAAGAACTTTGCAAAGTGTATGCAGGGTGAATTTGAAAATAGCATGATGGGTGAGCTCAAGTCTTTTCTTGAACTTCAAATCAAATAAACTCAAGAATGAATTTTCATCAACCAGTCTAAGTACACCAAGGATTTGTTGAAGAGATTTGATATGTTGAATGCCAAACCTATGAGAACTCCCATGCGCCCTTCAACAATGCTGGAAAAGGATGAAAATGGTAAACCTATTGATGAAACGAGATATCAAAGTATGATTGGCTCTTTACTTTACTTAACTTCCAGTAGACCTGATATCATGTTTAGTGTTTGTATGTGTGCTAGATTTTAAGCTAATTCTAAAGAATCACATACAACTGTTGTTAAGTGTATCTGTAGATACCTAGTAAGTACACAAAATCTAGGATTACTTTATCCTAGAGGGATAGCCTTTGAATTATTTGGCTATTCTAATGTAAACTTTGCTGGATGTAAGATAGATAGGAAGAGTACTAGTGAAGCATACCAATTCCTATGACACTCACTTGTATCTTGGTTTAGTAAGAAACATAACTCAATAGCCTTATCTACAGCTGAGGCTGAGTACATAGTAGCTGGTAACTATTGTGCATAGATTCTTTGAATGGAACAACAATTAGAGGATTATAATATAAGCTTAGATCACATCCCCATAAAATGTGACAATACTAGTGCCATAAATATATCTAAGAATCCAATACAACATTCAAGAACAAAGCACATTGAAATCAGACATTACTTTATAAGAGATCATGTATAAAAAAATAAATATTGACCTCGAATTTCTAGACACAAACCACCAATTTGCTGATATCTTCACCAAACCGCTTAATGAAGAAAGATTTTGTTATATAAAAAGAGAACTTGTTATGTTATGTGCTCCAAATTGATGTTTATATGACATACTAACCATACCTTTTTGTTGCATTTCATTCTCTATTTTGCTGTCTGAAAGGTGTCAACACATGTGTGGAAAGTGTCGACACAACGCTATATAGTATCGATATAATTTGAGAAAAGTGTCGACCCCCAGCTTTATAATGTCGACACAATATATTATCCTTCTTTCTTTGCAAAATGTGTCGACACACTTTTGTAAAGTGTCGACACTAAGAGCTGAAAGTGTTGACCCCATGCTAAAGCAGTGTCGATACAAAAATCAATTTTGGACACCCCTTGTGACGCTCGAAAAGTGTCGACACCTATAAGTTTCGACACATTTCCTTGGTTATAAAAAGATGGTTTTCCCTATTTTTGTTTTTTCACTCATAAAATCGTTCATTTCTCTCAAAACTATTTCATCTCCCCTCTCTCTCTCTCATTCTCCCTACTCCTCTGGAAAACCCTAGTGTCGACCTTAATGCCACCAAGGACGATGGGCAAGAGTAGTATACGAACTGATGCCGAAGAGAGCTTTAACCCCAAAACGAGCAAGAGGAAGAAGACAGCGACGGCGCCGACTCAGAAGATGGGTTACGACACCCCCTACTATTCCAGTCGACGCAAGTCAAAAACTTCTCCTACGTGTCCTTTGCGAATCGTTAAATCATTCTAGGTAGATCCGTTAATTTCTCCTCTTTCCTATTCATTGGCATAAAATTCTCAAAGTGGTTCAACACTCTCGGTTGGTCAAATATCTTAAAGATTCAAGACCACCGTTACCTATCCCTTGTGAGACTTTTTTATGCTCACATGAAAGTCACCGACCCATTCAAGGATAAGAAGATCACCACTTGGGTGAACAATACTGAGATTTCCTTCGACTACAAAACCCTAAACACCATTATGGGTGTCCCGAATGGGGATTTACGTGTCCCCTGCCACCAAAAGAAAGAGATCTTAGATTTCTTCTTTTTTCATGATACTATCAAGCAAAGTTTTGTTGTTGAGACCATCGACCCCACAAAATCCTTTGAGGCCAATCTGTTGAGCCCTGAGATGCGTCTATTTGCATCACTTTGTCAACCATATTTTCCTTTCTCAATCTGAAAAATATGGTGACGTAACTTTTATTCATGTTTTTGTTATGTGGTGCATATTGGAAGGCAAGAAACTCGATCTTGGCTTTCTCTATTTTTTTGTCATACTCCACTCCTACTCTAAGTCAAACACTGCACTCCCCCATGGCATGTACTTAACAAAAGTGTTTTGGCACTTTGGTATTGACTTGACCAAAGAGAAGGGGATTCCTTTCTCAAATTATTCCCCGTATAACAAGACTACCCTAAAGTACATGAACGTCATCCAAGTGGATGGTGTTTAGACCAAGAAGGAACCTTTTACCTCTCCCTCCTCTATGACACCCTCCACCAATCAAACTCCACTTCCACCTGCTCTCAAATCTCTCATTTCCCCTATTCCATTTGATTTCCCTTCTCCTTCCTCTCACTCTATTCCTCCTCCTTCTAGGTTTGACCATTCATCTTTTCCACCCTACATTTAAGCTCCCCCTCCCCCTCTTCCTCATTTTGCATCATCATCTACTCAATCTGAGCCCCCTTTCATCTCAGTAGTTGGCTAAACTCACCTCTCTCATTCACAATATGAACTCCTCCCTCTCTTCATCTCTAGCATCCCTTCATAAGAAGGTTGAGGCCAAGATTTATGACCTTAGTGCTTGAGTTGATGTCATCGCTGAAGGCATTGTTACCATTAGTGACAAAACTAAACGTCTGAGAAAGGAAGTCAAATAGGCTTGTGAAGCACATCATGTCCTTAGCCAAAGCATGGCCTCGGGCATTGACAAAATTATCTAAGCAAACATGCGAATACTCCAACATGTTCGAAAGGAGTATGACGAAGGAGTCGTTATTGGTATGCAAGAGAACTCAAGAAAAATTGAAGAGCACCTGGCTTGGCTGAGAGTTGCTTGGGCCAAGCAGTTCAAGAAGAAAGAAACCCCCGACTATGAAGAAAGAAAGAAAGAAGAAAGAAGCTGAGTTAGCCCTCCTAGCCTCTTTCGACATGCTTGAGAAGAAAGAGAAGGAATCGGAGAAGTCATTGGCAGCAAAAGAGAGCTACAGAACGAAAGAAGGTCCAAGAAGATTAGAAGATGAAGATGAAGAAGTTTAATGACCTTTAAAGCCCCCTGTTTTGTGATAACAAAAGGAGAAAGAAGAAGAAGAGAAAACATTTCAGTGTTTGTGTTTTGAAAAAAAAAACATTTTTGTGATTGTTTAATGTGGTTGTATGGTTGTTTGAAAAACATTTCTAATTGCTATTGGATGTGTGGTGATTGTTCAAACATTGTTCAAACATTCAAGTTTTTGTATGGTTGTTAGATTAGCTTGTATGGATGCCATTTTATGACAAATTGTTAATTATGCAAAATCCCTATTTATGAAATCTGTCTTCTTTGTGTATCATATGTTGTTAATTGTATAAGTGATCGGTTATGCCAAATATGATACTTTTGTTCATCCTGTTAAGGCATGATGATAATGGGAGTATCCTTGTCAAAAATATTTTAAAACTATTTTCTAGAAAATGTTGTTATCATCAAAAAAATGGGAGATTGCTAGCACAATGACATTTTATTTGATTTTGATGATTTTATTAAATTATATTTTCAAATTAAAAGTTTAAAAATATGCTTAATTAAATATTTTTCAAAAAGGTTGAGTCGACACTACATGCTAGTATGTCGACACCTTATGTCGTTTGTGCAGACACTCAGTGCTAAATAGGTTGACACTTAGTGTTCTTGAACAGAATTTTTGTGTTCACACCAATTGACTTTGGGGTCGACATTTACAGGCAAAGCATGCTTAAGAAACTCAAGTGTGTCGACACCATTATGGTTTAAGGTCGACACCATTATGGTTTAAGGTCGACACCTCTAACACTTTGCTTGAGACATTTCAGAAGAATAGGTAGGGTCGACACCTCTAGTATTGGACTGGGATCTAAGTTGAGTCGACACCAGCTATAACCTGTGTTGACACCAAGTCAAGGCCTGAAGAGCACATTGAGTCAAGACCAACATACACATCAGTCGATACTCTAGCACCTTGACAGAAATCAACTTGTGTCGACACCAATGCACACATGAGTCGACACCAAGTGATTCTCCAAACCTCTTGGTTCTTATCTTGATAGCAAAGATGAAACGAGTCGACACCCATACACCATCCGAGCAACTCAAAGTGTGTCACACCAAGACATCAAGTGACCCCCCGGACTGAGACCCATATGTGTCGACACCAACAAGCAGATGAGTCGACACCAATCGCATCCTCTAGAAAATAAGAAGTTTAGGTCGACACCAAAGAAGATAAGGGTGAACACCAAAATTTTAGTAGCCAAAGTTGGCTAGCTGAGTCGACACCAAAGATGAGGAGTGTCGCCACCGATTTTCCAGTAGACAAAGTTGCATGGCTGAGTCGACACCAAAGACTAAAAGTGTCAACACCGAAATTTTAGTAGCAAAAGTCTCTCAACTGAGTATACACTTATGAAGACATGAGTTGACACCTAAGCAAACATGAAACCTTGAGTCGACACCAACTCTACTATGAGTCGACACCAAGCTTCAAGCGAGAAAACTGAAGTAATGAAAAGGTCGATACCAAATTTACCATGAGTCGACACCAAGGTGTGGGTGATTAAAATCCAAAAGTTTGGTCGACACTTTAAGAAGAATGAGTCGACACTTTTTTCTGAGAACTAAGGGCAAAACTAACTTGTGTCGACACCTACGACGAATTTCAAAAAGGGCACTGGTTCAAACAGTAACATTTTCATAGCGTTAATTGCCTTCACTAATCACCAACGGTTATTTACTTCAGTGGGCTATAAAAGGAGTAGATTTCAGAGTTTTAAACTTCTAGATTATTTTTCTATTGAATGCATTGAAAATCAAAATTCCTCTCTAGATCATTAAAGGCTCATTTACTCATTTAGCCTAAATTCTTTCACTCCCTTGCTCATTTATTATCAAATTATTATAAGGAGTGATTATGAATAAATCTCTCATTCAATTTCATTTATTGTAAAGGGTGGGTCACCCTTGTAATCCTTTAAGAGAGTGAGTTGAATTTCTAAAAAAAGAGTTGAAGTGTGTTTAGAAAAATAAGGTTGTTTGTGAAACACCTTCAAGACTGTAAAGACTTTTGAATGCGCCTGTAAAGCATTCGTTAGTAGTGAAAATTCTCAAAGGGAGTCTTGAGGAGTGGTTCGATGTTGGTTTGGAAGAAACTGAACCACTGTAAAATCTTGGTATTTGATTCAAATTTCTCTCTCTTACCTATTTAATTTCACTACTGGACTTTTACTCTTGCTTATTGCCATTTTTTGTGAAATTAAAAGGGTTTTTCAAAAGGTTTATAAAATAGCTATTATTGTTTTAAAACCTAATTCACCCATTTTTGAGTTGCCTAGGATTAACAATTTCCTTATCGGGATGTGCACTGTGAATACTTTCATAAACCAAAACACACATTACCACAAATTCACCCAATTTATTGTTCAAGTCTTTATAATTAAATGATGACCGCAGAATCCCAAATCACATTTATGATACCACCTCTAATACTGAAGAGACACTCATTCTTTAGTAGAAACATTAAACACTTGGTTCTAGAGAAAGGAACTCCCTCAAAGGATTTGAATCAGGGTAAGAAGGTGGCTTATCAATAGCTGTAGTCTTGCAATATTCAAGACCGAGGCTAGGGAGTATCAATACAAAAGACCTCTTCTAATGAAAGACACATCTTACAACGGTAGAGAAAATTGAACAAAAAAGGTAACAATTATGCGAGAAACGTACTACTAGCTAAAACGATGAACATACATCTCTAAGCAAGGCAAAGCTTGCATGGAACATTAGCCACTAGGGCGGTAATGATATTGACTCGATATGAAGGGACAATCGAAAGGCTTTCTTTCTGATAAGGTCTTAGTGTGCTATTCACAAAACACTTCCCCCCATTAACACATGATTATTCCTTTAGAACCACAAATTGCTAACCACCCCGAGCTAAGCACAAGCCATACAGCACGGTTCACATACCATCACCCTACCATTCTAATATTCACACTCAAACATTTTATTATTCAATGTACTCATATTAATCATCCAGCTTTAGTTGTCAAGCAACGTAACCAAAATTGACGAGATCACAACCTCCTTCATTGTTTCACAAATAAACCTTAAGCACCCTCACTCTTTCTTAATATGAATAAAGTTTTCCTTAACTCCTCATAGATCGACTTTAAATATCCTTATGAGTGTTCTTCTTTGCTATAAAGGCAAGACTTTCATGCTTTAATTTAGACAAATATGTTAGCTCCAAACATTTGTACTCACAGGGTAGAGTAACAAGTCTCCGCCAAGATATTACGAGAAACTAGTCCTACACTCACACGATCATGATTGTACAGATTCACATGACACAACTGAAAAGGTTATGATAAGGCACATGATTTACGGAGATTCTAATCTTTTTTGGAAATCGCCAAACTATGACTCAACCAGAAGGTCTTAGCATTCACACCCAACAAGAATAAAATAACTCAAACGAGTTATTCATCTACAAGGGTAACCCTCTCTCTAAACTCTTCTTTGATGAGTTTCACTCACTCACTCAAAGGCTAACAGGGTGACTTACTCCTGATTACAAAAATAAGATGTAATGAATAAAGAACACTCACTCTTTTTACAAGATTGATTTACAATAAATGAATGGGTAAAGAGAGATGAGGAACAAGAACAGAAGTTACAGCAATAAATATGAGC
>JAOTRH010000010.1:15837350-15856493 GCA_034768845.1 Heliamphora exappendiculata | reverse complement strand
ATGTTTTTTTTTTAGAGGTTTTATGCTTCTGTTGTCACGTGACAAAGTCAACGGTGGAGCTTGAAGTGGAACAGGAGTAGGGGACAGAGGATCCGAATTCGTATTCCAGCGGTGGGCTTTATGGTGTTCACCGGTCAACTTCCGAGAAATGAAAGAGTGAATAAGAAGAAGTGGTTAGCCTCGCAGCAATTCATAATTACGCGGAAACGCGTGAAACGCGCCAAGTATGAGCTCACTGCCAGCCACTCCCCCCCCCCCCCCTTTAAACTATTTTTTTTTCCATATATTGTTTATATTTTTGTTTTTAGTAATTTTTTGTTTTATATAAACAATTTTAAAAAATAAAAAAATTAATAAAAAATAAATAAAAACATAGAAATTTAGTACAAACAAGGGAGTAATTATTTGGTAGTTATAAATTATTATTTGACATTATTTATGTAATTCTTTTATTTAATGATAGTGTGAGAAATACTAAAATTACCTATATTTGGATTAAATTTTTTTTTGTAAGTTTTTAATTTTTTAATTTTTTTTTGTAAAAAAGTTAAATATAAAAATATATAAAAAAATCAACTAAAATCAAATAAATATGTATTTTTTAAAAAAATTATAAACAAAAAAACTCTCAAAAAATTTAGTCTAAACATAGGCACTTATATAGTCTCACTTTTATTATATAGATGAGAGATAAAAATAATTTACTTTAATAAATATTAAATATTTTTTATTTATTAAAAATATAATGTATAATTGCCATGATAATTTCGGAGTAACTAATAATTTGCCCAAAAAGGGCCATCGACGGATACAACTCACACAAATTAGGCATACCCAGGTTAAGCTTTTTACTATGTCGATATATACTTATATCTGTATAAATTAGGTTTATCCTTCTCTTTCCGACAGTCAGTGAGAGTCTTCTTTCCCTTCACATTTCTTTCCATTTTCTGCCACTAATACTAGGTACATTCCCATTTCGCTCCTCTTCTTGTTTCTTATTTTCTTTTTGATCTGCTGTCTGCTGGTGATTTTGCTGCTCTTTCTACTTGTCAAGTCTTTGAAATCTACCCAACATTCAAGCAGTCCGTCCCACCATATTTGATAACCATGTTTGTTTGTTTGTTTGTTTGTTTGTTTGTTTGACTGTGTATAATGCCTGCATTCTATGAATCTAGGTTTGTTTGACACTGGTCATTTTACCTCTTGCTTGATTGGTAGTTTTTAAAGTTCATTTGCATCTAAAGAGGTCTTCAGCTTTACATTTTGCATTTTTTAAGATCTGGATTTGCTTTCTGTCTCTGGGTTTCAAATGTTCTTACATAGAAATGGTCTGATTTGATTTTTAGGTATAAGAAAGGTTTGATTTGATCTCTGTTGCCCACAATGGGAAGAAGATCACCCTTATTGTGCCATTCATTTTTTGTTACCCTGGCTCTCTTGAGTGTGTCTCTGGTGAAAGCAGATGATGCTTACAGATACTACACATGGACTGTCACTTATGGAACATCATATACTCTGGGTGTCCCCCAACAGGTTGGCTTTATGCCCATTTTGTTCTTTCAATAGTTGATGATTTTTCATGATGTAATTGTGTTATTTGCATCAAGTCAGGTTTCTAAAGTTTTTGATCTTTGATTTTGAAGGTCATTCTTATCAATGGCCAATTTCCTGGACCCAGGCTTGATGTTGTCACCAATGATAACCTAATCGTCAATGTCATCAATAAGCTGGACGATCCTTTTCTCTTGACATGGCAAGTCTCTCTCACTATCACTTCATCTGTTCATCTCTTGATTTTAGACTTGCGTTTGGCTTTATGGTTTTTCTATGTACTAATCGCAGTAGATTGTTAAGTCACCAATTGTCTAAAAAATTTAAGCTATTATGAAATGGGCCCAATAATATATATCAAGCTATTCAACAAAGTTGATCTCAGCCATTCACATGCACGTGGAATTACTTACTTGCAGAACCCCAAATGCGTATAAAAAGCTGAGATCATTCTTCTTCTGTGTTTGGTCATTGCCAATTTTTCATGTCCCTAGTTTTTTCCTTGGCTTTCTGGTGGTCCTACAACTGGATTAACTAATATAATTCCCTTATTTGTTCATATTGAACTGGAAACTACAGGGGAAATCAATATGAGCTTGTCTGATCTCAAATATCTGTTAATGGAGGCTGTGTTTGAATTGTGGATTTCTGTGAAGGACTTAAGAAGGGAATCCACGATCCCAACACAGCATGGTAAGAGTTTGGGCTAATTTCATAGATTACCTGAACACTTCTGTCCGGAAGCTTGTCCACGCGAACTTACTAGTTCCATAGTTTTGCTGCTGTTTCGTTACTCATTTTTAATAATATGCTCCATCCAATGTGCATTGTGCTCATTGGTTAATGACTTGTTGACGAATAAAACTGCAGCATGGTTTGGACAATGTTCAATATTCATAGCCTCGTTGAGTCCAGGTGGTGGTTTTTGGCTTTTCACCACCAATATATTCCAATGGTGCAAAATGGATTTGGGTTTGAGGGTACCATGAAGTTGTTGAATGTGTTGCTTTTCAAGTGTCAAATGCCCCAAGTTCTCAGAAGAGAATACTGTTAACAATAGATATATAATTTACTGTTCCTTTTCCCACTTTCTGTTCATTTACGCTACATTAGAATAAAACATGATCTTATAAGAGTATTTTTTTTTCCATTTTAGGAATGGAATTAAGCAGAGGAAGAACTCCTGGCAAGATGGAGTGTTGGGGACAAATTGTGCAATCCCTCCTAACTCAAACTTTACTTACACTTTCCAAACCAAAGATCAGATTGGAACCTATGCATACTTTCCATCAACTCTAATGCACAAAGCTGCTGGAGGGTTCGGAGGACTGAACGTCTATGCAAGATCTGTGATCCCTGTACCATATTCTAAACCTGATGGGGATTTTACTTTACTTATTGGTGATTGGTTTAAGACCAGCCATAAGGTGAGGAATATCTATAATTTATATGTATGACATACTTTTGTGCGCATTAGTTTTGGTTTCCAAAAGCTGATTCTTTCCTTGCTATATCTGAAATTCTTAAAAATAATGGTATTTTCTGTGTGCATTTGTTAAAGAACTAGGAATAGTATTCAGATGATTATCCGATTTTAAGGTTTAAAATCAATTCAACATGTTTCCTTTTTTTATTTTCTTTAATGGGGGTATTAAAATCCATAATTTATTGCCACCTTTTAAATTTGTGGAGTTTGTTGTTATTTTTACTTTTGTGGAATTTATGCTATTTGATGTCAGAAGTTCTGATAGGTCAATCAGACCAGAATGATGGAGCTAGGTTGTTGATCTGGATACAAATCTAGCGGTGCTCATCTTAGTTTTAGCCCTTGTGGAATAATGCCATATGTTTTTTATATCAAAAAGTTGCTGAGTTAGTTTACATAGTCATCTAATATTAATTTTGAAATGTGACCAGAAGAACGGTGCCTGCTTGAAATTTACATCCCTTAGATGCTCTAATTTGCCATCACATTATTTTCCAATAACATGTCTTGATGTTTGTAGGCATTGCAGCAATATTTGGATTCAGGGAAATCTCTTCCCTTTCCTGATGGCGTCCTTATAAATGGCCAGGGTCAATCTACCTTTAGCGGCGATCAAGGTCAGCCCATCACTTGAACACTGTTAAACCTTTTTGTTTTTTGAAGGATGTTTAGACGATTTCCGTATCTTGACCTTTTGTAAAGATACTTTAATTCGATCAAAGCCGATTTTGTTAACAATGTTCCCTTTCTTTTGCTTTTCAGGCAAAACCTACATGTTCAGAATTTCAAATGTTGGCTTGTCGACCTCCTTCAACTTTCGGATTCAGGGTCATTCAATGAAGCTAGTTGAAGTTGAGGGATCCCACGTTGTTCAGAACATATATGATTCTCTTGATGTGCATGTCGGCCAATCTTTGTCTGTCCTAGTTACCTTGGATCAGCCTCCGAAGGACTACTACATCGTTGCATCCACCCGGTTTACAAGGAGTGTTCTCACGGCTGCTGCTGTGCTGCACTACACGAACTCCCAATCCTCAGTTTCTGGACCTTTGCCTATTGGCCCAACTAACCAAATCCAATGGTCTATGGATCAAGCCAGAACTCTCAGGTATACAAACGCATAGTTATCAGAATCTTACGATTCATGATTCGTCACTATTGATATATAATCTATGGGTGAATCTATTTTGTAATAGAATTGTAATAAATCTTACGATTCATGGCTTGATTCACAAGTTGATTTACTATTTACGATTCATGGTACTCTTTAAATTATCATATCTAACAAATCTTAAACTTTTATTTACCACTTTTGTTTTATTTTAAAAATAGCATAATACAACTTAGTGTGTTTATTGAAAAAATAGGTTATAATAATTCATAATTTGTTGCTCTTTCAGTGCTTAGAGAATTTAATAACAATAAGAAAGATCCGATTTATGTGAAAAATGTCAAAATATATTTTTTAAGGATTAAAAATGACCACCCTTTTAATAATTTTCTATTGTTATTTTGGTGAAACAATCATAGTTTAATGTGATATGAGTTAGAGCAGTTAGGCTCAACGATTATACAATATTTTTTCTAAATCTTTTCCTATTAGCTAAACTTTTTTCTATTAGCAATAAACACGCAAAACATGTTTGAAAGTGTATTATGTTAATTGTTCAATTTTAAGAGTTTCTCTCTCTCTCTCTCTCTCTTTCTCTCCTCCCCCTGTTATTTTACTATCTTTGAGACTTTTAGTTTATGTATTTCAAAAGAAAATCTATTAGATTTTTAAGAAATTTTATAGTGGCTTAGATTTGAACTAAAATGTCTTGTGATGAACATAAATATCTTCCTTTAGCTTATTATGTTATCATGTTCTTAACTTCTTATTATAAAATTCGTTTCAATGTTAGTTTTAATTATTTTATTTGATACTTTTGAAGTGTTTAATGTTATATTTATAGTTTATTCTGAAACTTACAATTCTCGATTCGATTCACAGTTTGCAAAATTAATATTTTCATTCATGGTTTGATTCACGATTGGACAACCATGTACATGCACAATAAAAACTCTTAGTAAAAAATTCTCCTGAACTGCTCCCCCCCTCTCCACCCCCACATACAGACAGACTAACAACACATTCCAATTGTTACTAAATGGGATGGCTGTTTCTCCATGTCATGAATCAAATGAGGATCCCTTTGGATAAATACTATGCATTTGCAGTGGAATTATTTCAGTCTCCCATACACAACTATCAACACCATATATGCCTCCCAGGGTATTAGAAAATGCCAGCTTAACGAGCCAAAAAGAATTGGGAAAAAGGAAAAATGTAGCCCTCAAGTGATTAGACACCAGAAGTATTCAATTACAGTTCTTAATTTTGCTCCTGTTTAAGCAATTTTACTGATTTTTTCCCTCGTGTTTCTTGAAGGTGGAACTTGACAGCAAATGCGGCCAGGCCCAACCCCCAGGGATCATTTCACTATGGAAAGATTGCGATAACGAGGACATTTGTTTTAGCCAACTCAGCACCTCTAATCAACGGGAAACAACAATATGCTGTTAACAAGGTCTCCTACATTAATTCTGATACACCTCCGAAGCTTGCTGATTATTTCAACATCCCCGGAGTCTTTAGTATGGATTCTATCCAAAGCCTTCCCTCTGAGGGCCCTGCATTCCTATCTACATCTGTGGTGCCTGTCTCCCTCCATGATTTCATTGAAGTTGTTTTCCAAAATAAGGAAAACACAATGCAGTCTTGGCATCTTGATGGCTATGATTTTTGGGTTGTTGGGTAAGTTAACTGTTGTTCATTGCCTCTCCCTCATGACATACGGTGAACCAGCTAGTTGCTGATCATTTTTCCATTGTAACAATCACAGTTATGGTTCCGGAGAGTGGACAAATGCTAGCAGAAAGGTGTACAATTTAGATGATGCTCTTACAAGACATACTGCTCAGGTAACCCAAATAGCTTAAATGTGGTTGCATCAGATAACAAATGGAATCCCTGCCTATATTATATGGTCTCACCGTTTTGACGGAGTACCTGTGTCAACACGTCCTAACACGGGTACTGGTACGAAATGTGTCGGGCACCGTTACATTATTAAGATCTCAATCATAAGAGAATAGTGAAGAGTGGGGATATATACTAAATCAGATAGTTAACATATAGCTATTATGCGCAATAAAGCTATTAAGGAAGAATAGAAATAAATGTCGTAAGAAATCAATATGTATAAACTAATATATACCTGAATAAATTGAAACATTGACTTGTAGATTCCTCATCTTATTTTTTATCATATCCAGACTCATATCTTTTTTAACACTTTTTAACCGAGTTTGTGTGTCGTTAATTTAGAGGTAAGTGTTTGATTCTTAAATACACACTTGCACTTGACACTTGACACTTGTAGCCAAGTCTATGTGACATAAATCCCTGCAACTTTTATTTGCCAGCCTTTGGGTTCAATCCATCTCAAGTTTTTGCTACTTGTATCACCTAATATTAACCCAAAATCTTTCCTGGTGTGCTTATATTTTCTTGCAGGTATATCCTAACTCTTGGACAGCCATATTAGTGTCCTTGGACAACCAAGGCATGTGGAATATGAGGTCTGCAATATGGGAAAGGCAGTATCTTGGGCAGCAATTCTATCTGAGAGTGTTTAACCCAATACGCAGCCTCGCCAACGAATATGACATTCCTTCTAATGTTCTTCTCTGTGGCAAAGCTGCCGGGCGACACCCCTGATCATATGATTGATTATATATGTTAGAATTCTGTTGTTTCAGTCATGAGGGTTTGCTGCAAGAGAAGACAGAGACCTGTGAGGGTGAGGGTGAGGGTGAGGGTGAGGAGGCTTTTCTAAATCTTCAGGATTCTTGGTTTGCTTTATTGCAAAAACTATAGGGGATTATTAATCTTACTTTCACTTTAATGATCAGAGACTCAATGTGATTATATTATTCACTCGGATTTATTATTATTATTATTATTATTGATGTTGTTGTTGTTGGGGGGATAGTGGTGGTTGTTGAAAAATCCCTTTTTAAAAATTGATTTGCATTAATCGATATAACATAATTAATCACACACAAATAAATACAACACGAGCACACGGTTTTTAATGCGGAAAACCCCTACTCGAGTAAAAATAATAATATTAATCCAAGTTTAAGTAAATTAAGTATTATAAATAAATTTTGATTACAAGAGATCTTACAAAATTATCGTCGAATTTACGATTTACGAAAATAAGTTTACTCTTTCCAAACTTACGCACACCAAATAGTGTTTGATTGCCAATAGAATTTATCTCGGATTTTTGCCTTAAAGAATTTACTCAAGATTCACCACGAACTAGTCAAAGAATGAAGGTGTGCTGTTTGATGATCTTTTTGAGTGCCCTTGAATCAATAAAATTTTAAATAAACTTCTTCTTGAAAGCTCACAACAATTGGGGAGAGAGAATGCACTCAAAGACTATGGTTGCACAAATCATAGTAACAATTTAAAGTAATCTCGCGAAACAGGCCGATCAATCGGTCTAACCACCGATCGGCCGGTGGTCGATCCATATCGATATATCTTTTGATACTTGCAGTAATAGTGCAGATTGATTGATTGGTGATCAATTTGTATTAATCCGTATCAATTTATCTATCAACCCGTTAGGCAAATTTTGTAATATAAGCATTCAAACTTTAAACCAGTTCAAACTTTCGTTCTATGACTAAGAATATTTAATTAAAAAAAAAGAACTTTTTACATGGAATTAAATGTTACAAAAAATTAATGAGTGTTTTTCAAATGGGATGCCAAACTAAACTATGATCTAAATCTTAATAATCCTCTATTTGGCAATTTTGTGACAAAATACTCTTAAATCTAAACCAATCAAATTATAAAACCAATTATCATTGAAACTCCCGAGTAATTGAGTTATATACCAGCACGTTGCAAAACTAATACCAAACAAATAACACGTGAAATAGAATGTGCGGTATAAAAATAATAAAGCTAAACAAGATTTCTCCCCCTTAGCTAGATATCTCCCCCCCTTAGCAACACTTACATGGCTCTCTCTCTTTTTTTTTTATTGTCATGAATTGATAAACTCAACCAAAACAAAACTAAAAAAATTAAAAAATATTTTAAAAATAAGAGAGGCCATGAAACACAGAAAGATCAAATTTTTTTATTACTATTATTGTAACATGTAGAAACCAAGAAAAAACCAAAAATATAATCATCTCGACTTAAAAACTCTATCAATTTCATGCATAGTCTCATATATTATAAAGAAAAAGTTCATGCAATCCATGTGAGTACAAATAAATGTAAGTGAGAAAGTACATTACACATTCATGATATTAAATTTCATGAATTCCTCAAAGTTAAAGTATGTGTGAGTAATGATATACGTCAACTCCAAGATCAATCTTAAATGAGATCGATGTGGCTGAACCACATTCACATAAAAGATATGAAATTTCATATAAATCAAACCGGTTAGACATCTCATGTATATTTGTTGATGCAATATAAAGTTCTCCCTCACAAATAGCTTTTTTTTTTCTCATGGCTTTCATCAGTAGCTCTCACACTAATTGCAAAAAGTAAGATAAACGCGTATAGGTAGCTCTTTCCTCAAGCCTTATATAGAATCGAATCTCAAAGTACTTAATATGAACATAAGCAACATCAGGATGAGAGTACTAACTTGAGGATCAATTTATAAAAACTCAATAATTGTTATGTGATAAAGGTCTATAAAAGAAATTTGAACTCAAGTACGGGAACTTCTACATTGATTCAATCATGAAAGTGTACAAATTTTGGAGAGAAAACATATCATTCATATCTCAAAAATAGAAATACATAATTCAACCATTGTCAATAACCACACATAATCAATATATGAAAATACTATGATAAATATGAAAAGATGCATAGTCTTCAAGAAGCTTTCAAGTTCGCAATAAGAAAATATTTTTTATATTTTTTATATTTTTTTTAAATTGATAAGACTCAACAAGCATACACAAAAAATGCAACCGAAACTACAAAGAAACGAAGAAAATCCTAAAAATCGTATAAACTGATAAGACTCAAACAAACAAACACCTAAGAATTATCTAAGGAAAACGAACCTAAAGAAAAAACTAATGGTTTTGACATGCAAGAAGACTGTCTAAATCACCTTTTCTTACTCAAGCAACCACAGCCTTCGATCTAGGAGCACTATGCAATTTTCAACAATAAAGCCTAATATGACCAAAAACACTAATGATGGCAAACATGTGCAAAATCACCATGCGATGCATAAACTCTCCTCAATTTCATATGACCAAGAATACCACAATAATGACAGGTTGTACTTAGCCTTACATACCTCATCATATGAAATGGTGGTTTTGTCCATCTAATTTCTCCACTTTGCATTGGTTTATGTTGAGGAACCAATTCCTACCTTTTTTGGGCCTATCACTTTTGCTTTGACAGCTTGCACAGAAATATGTGCAACTATCTTTTAAGTCAACTAGTTGACTTTCTTTTTTTCTTTTAGAGAGTTACTTGATGAGGTTCTAGGGAATCCAAGTCTTGTCCTGTCCATTACTATACCTGGATTTCATTTCTTGAAAGTAGCCTAAGCATGTAAAACTTGGAGGTTGGAGAATATAAACCTCCTCATCCAGAATACCATGCAAGAATGCATTAGAAATCTCGAGTTTCCTAATAGACCATTTTTGAGAAAGAGTTAAACATAATAGAAGACGAATAGTAAGCTGTTTGGCCACAAGGATAAACGTTTCATGAGAGTCAATACTATGCTCTTGATCATAGCCTTTTGCAACTAGACGAGCTTTGTAACAAGCTAATGTCCCATCTGTATTCTTTTTGAGTTTAAATACCCATTCGCAGCCAATCACTTGACGATTAAGAGGTAGGCAAACCAAAGACCAAGCATGCTGATTTTTTAGTGCTTGAAATTCATCATGCATAGCAGAAGTCCAATGTGGGGATTGAAAGGCTTGCTTCGCAGTAGCAGGCTCAATTATCATAGAAGAATTGGAAAGGGTAGAGGATATAGCTGAAAAATCATGTTTAGGCCTAGAACAACTAGATTTGGCTCTAGTGAGCATGGGATGAGAGTTAGCCACTACTGGTAAGGAGGATGGAAGTACAAGGGAAGGTAAAAGGTAGAGGGTGAACAGAAGGTCTAGGTAAAATAGGGATGGACAATGAAAGAGGACTAGAAGTTGTGTGTGGATGAGCAAAAACAGACAGAGAGGAAGAGGACACGTGTGATGTGGAAGAGAAATCTGATGTAGGTGTGACTGCGTGGGAGTTAAAGAGGGATTAATAGGATTAGTTGTAGATTGTTGAGGAGAAGAAGAGGGTCAGGAAAAGAAAAAAAACCTTCACCAAAAAAGAAGAGGCATGAGATTGCTGGATAGAGGAATCAGATTTAGCAAAAGGAAAGGAGAGTTCATAAAAGACTACATGCTTAGCCACAAAGATTCTTTTAGTGATAGGATCTAAACAACGATATCCTTTCATAGAGGAATGATATCCTAACAAGGTGTAGATTTGGAATCAAATTTGTGTGAAGTATATGGTTTTAACCATGGATAGCATTGGTAGCTAAACACTATGAAGAAGGTATAATCAGGTGTTTTGTGATATAAAATTTCTTAAGGGGTGAGTTGATTGAGAGGAGAACTTGGTAACCTATTAATTAAAAAACTAATAGTGGCAACTGCATCAGACCAATAGTGCGAAGGAACACAATTTTGCTGAAGAAAGGATATGGCTGTTTCAATTATGTGACGTGTTTCCTTTCGAACTCACCATTTTGAGCTTGTGTGTATGGACAGCTCATTTGATAAGCAATCCCTTTATATATCAAAACTGATTTTAATCTATGGTTAATATATTCTCCCCGTCCATCACTTCTCAAAATTTTTATTTTGGCATCAAATTATCTTTCAACAGAAACCTGAAAGTGTGAAAAGATATCAAACACTTCACTTTATAGGATAACGGAAATATCTACGTGAATCTACTGAAATCATCCACAAAAATTACATAATGTTTGGAATTAGAACTAGACTGATTAAAGGGACCCCAGAATCAGTGTGAATGAGCTACAATGCTGCATTAACAGTAGAAACTGATTGTTGCAGTAGCATCCTATGACTTTTAGCAGTACAACAGTGAACACATAGAGGTAAAAGATGTTTATTTTGAATTGGAACATGAAGATGTCTCATAACGATCTAAAACTTTTTATTAGAATGGTGTCCCGATCTCTGGTGCCAAACTTGTGCAGTAGAAGTTGTTGTAGAGCAGATTTGAGTATAAGATGTTGAGTGAGGATGAGAAGTTGATGAATGAACTTGGTAAATTCCTTGACACAACGGGCCTTTATACAGAAATCTTTTGGTGAGCTTGTCCTGGATCAAGAAAGAAATAGAATCAAATATAATAATGCAATTTTTATCTGATGTTAATCTACGGACATAAAGCAAATTGGAATTGATATGAGGAAAGGGACACGAAGAATATGCTTTAACTTGAGACAATGAGTTGGTGTTGGTAAGATTCCATCACTTATGTTCCGAATTGACAGATTTACTTCATTGCCTACTGTTTCATGATCTATGCCATGATAAGGTTGATGAAGGTTCAAATTGTTCAAGTAATTTGTAATGTGATCTATTGCAGTAGTTTCCAAATACCAAGGACTTGGTTTTGACTGAACTCCAATAGTTGTTTTAACAAAGGCCTGAGCTTTGTATGCAGTGTTCTGAAGGTTAATATTGTTAGGACTTGAGGCTTGATAGTTGAGATCAAGTCTAAAATAGTAATCCACAGCTGTATGGTTATTTCTTCCATAAATTTGACAAGAATTTCCTCGATTAAAGTTGGATGCGAAATTTGGAAAATTAGTCATTTTTGGTTGTCGTCTACCTCTGTTGTTGCATCTATTTCCTCTATGATTGTTTCTTCCTCTGTTGTTTAACTAAGGATTTCCTCTATAGTTACTAGAAAAACTTCATGAGTTGAAGTTGCGAACAGAGTTGCGAGCCATTGACAACTTTGGTGTATTAGTAGCTTTAACAGATTCAACATGTATAGATTCAGCAATTAACAGATATGACAATCGCTTTATAGACAAAGCATCATATCTAGTGTGTATGTTTGTTTTAAAAGAATTATACCCATCTGGCAATCCATTTAATGTTAGCAAGATAAGATCTCCATCGTTCATATTTTCTGATGCTAACGTAATTTGATCTGAAAACCCTTAATTCTGTGAGATTTTTTTCAACAGATTCTCCGTTCTTTTTTATGTTAAGAAGCTTGATCTTAAGTTTTTAAATACGTGATCGAGAGGGTGAAGTAAACTTTATTTCAAGAGTTTGCCATACCTCTTTATTGGTGTTCAGATGTAAAACAGATGAGTATATGATTGGTTGATAAAATCGCGATAATACAGCTCAGCAAGTGCATATCTTCATTTTGGCCATTGTATGAATTTTGGATTTCTAATTTCTTTTCCTTCTCCATCATTAATCAGTTCCAAAAGACATTCTTACGATCCTTCTACATGTCCAAATAGATGGGTTGCTCGAAGAATATTGTGCAATTGGCTTTTCCAGAGTCATTTGAAGTATCTAATTTGACGGTAACCAAGGAACTGAGATTTACTAGCAGAAAATTGAGATTTGATGGAAGACCAATAGAGGTGAAAGACAAAGCCATAATTAGGATCAAATACTCGTTTGAGTATTTTATGCTCTGATACCATGAAAGAACTATAGAACACGAACCAACAAGAAAAGAATCTGTTTTAGTTAAAACCAATCTCCTCGCCAACTGCACATCTGATCTACATAATATTTTTATATAGCTACTCCATGCACCGCCACACAACTGCCAACTGAAATCAGTTAGATTGGATTTAATAAGATTGGTGAAGCCTTCGAAAATGTTATGGCAATAGATTCTTCAACTGGGAAGAGAGAAGATCTTATTCAAGCCAAAGTATTTATCGTTGTAGAAAGGGAGGCCACTATAAATCAGTCCAGTAGCAAAAGGGTTGGGAATTTCATTTTACAAAATTAGAGTATTTGAGATGTTCGGGTAAGGGTATGTTGTGGGAGGAAATCTTGCTGAAACTCAACGAGAAAAAGAGTAGGAAACAGGCAGTAGGAAGTTGAAATACCAAACTATGTCCAAGTGAGAGATATGTCAGCAACTATGTCCATGGCCGGTGATGAGGAGCTACTAGAGGAAGGATGGCCAAAGGAAGATAAAGATGAAAGGGACCTTTTCTCTTATGTCGAGGAATCTAATTTAACCTTACATAAGATAGGCAAGGTCAATGAGAAGAACACATCACAAACAGGGGGTAGAAATATGAATGAGGTAACTTCAACAATCGAGAAGGTTGCTAATCAGTCGGGGTCAGAGGGCCAAATAGGTACATGGGAAAGAGAAGTTATTGATAAAAGATATGAATGGTTGGAGCGCATAATTTTGAGGCCTCCCCTAAATGAGGAAATGGAGAGAGAAAATATGTTAAAAGAAGGTCAGATTGGTAGCCTCAGGAGGGTAGAGGTTGACCAGGTTACAGTAAGGGTCATGGAGACTCAGGCCATAGGGAGGTGTGACTTGTTAATAAACACTACCAATTCAAGCGAACCATCCGTCGGTGAAGAGAACCCCAATGTTAGACTTGCGAATATAGGCCATTCTAGATAAGACAAGAGAGAACACACATATCAAACATTAAGAAGAAATAAGAAGAAAGTCTTGGTGAAGCTAGGCCCAGTGAATGGTTCGAGAAAGGGGAAAAGCATGAAGAAAAATCTGACTGAAAATGATATTCTGGGGGAAAGGAACACAAAGCTCCCTCTCATCATCTTCATCAGAACTTGTAATAGAGGGCGGAATCCCTGTTGGCAAGGTTTAAACACTAATGCAATGGAAGTTAGTAAGAGAAATCAGTGTTTAGAATGGACTTAAAAATCGTGACATGGAATGTTAGAGGGTTGGGCAAAGGAGTAAAGAAGAGGATGGTAAAGAAAGTGTCTCGAGAACAAAAGATACAACTTCTGAGGCTTCAAGAGATTAAACTAAGCTCTGTCTTCAAGAGAAGTGAGGGCCATCTGGGGAGGCGGTGATAATTTTGAATGGTCAGCAGTTGCAGCAAATGGAGCCCCAGTGGGATTGTTGTGTATATGGGAATATGGTAGTTTCAGTACAGAGTAAAGTGGAAGGGAAGAACTGCATTCTCTTAGTTGGGAAGAGGGAAGACAAATTTCAATGTTTAGTGGAAACATATACGCCCCTAACTATTAATGAAGCATAAATAGAGTCTCTATGGAAGGATTTGCTGACTTTTAAGCAGACATTTCAAATGCAATGGTGTATAGGAGGGGATTTTAATGAGATCCTTAAAGTGGAGGAGAGAAAGGGATGCACAAGCCTTTCAAAAGGGATGAATGATTTTGTGGATTTTATTGACAAGTTGGATGTTAAAAACATATCTCTGTTGGCAAAAGATTTACTTGGTTTAATCTATAAGTTAATGTGTCAAGATGAGTAGACTAAATAGATTCTTTTTATCTAAGGATTAGCTTACCAAATACCGTCTGATTCAAAAGGCCTTACCAAGGTTTCTTTTAGATCACAATCCGGTTGTTTTGGAGAGAAAGGTTTTGGATTGGGACCCTAAGCCATTCAGGTTTTATAACGCTTGGCTTACACCTACCCAAATTTCTCCTCTATAATAAGGAAGCTATGGAATGAAGAAGTTTGTCAAGGGTGGGGTGGGTATGCACTAATGAAGAAACTATAAGCTATCAAAAGGGGCATCAGGAAATGAAAAATTGAGGAAATTGGGAATTCTGAAGATAGAATCCTAAAGATAACATCTGAGTTGGAAGGTCTTAAAAAATAAGTTGAAGACAGAGAGATCTCACAATGGAGGAAAGCAATGCTCTGCAAAATCTTAGGAGTAAATTGCAAGAGGCACACTTATGAGAGGAGAGTGAATGGAGACAGAAAGCTAAAGCTAATTGGGCAAAATTAGGGGACAGAAATACGGCTTACTTTCATGCAGTGGTAGGAGAAAGAGAAAGGAGAAATCACACGGGGCAGTTGCAAGGCCTAGGGAACCTCTTGTCAAAGCCTTTAGACATAATGCAAGCAGTGGTGGCCCACTTTAAAGAAGTGTATAAAGAACATGCCCACAGTAGACCCAATATAGATGGCATATTCAATGGAAGGTTACCTCAAGATAAAAGGGATAATTTTACCAAGCCCTTCACTAAGGAAGGGGTCAATGCAGCCATTGCTGACTGTGATGGGAATAAAGTCCCTGGCTCAAATGGCTTTAATTTCATGATCATCAGAAAATTCTTGTCTTCGATGGAAAATCAAATTCTAAGATGTATGGGGGATTTCTTCTATAATGGAATATTGGTGAAAGATCTTAACAACTCATTCATTGCTTTATTACCAAAGATTTGCAACCCTCAAGCCCTTTAAGATTATAGACCAATAAGTCTAATTGGTGTTGTGTACAAAATCTTCACAAAGACCCTAGCAAATAGATTAAAATTGGTGGTTCATGATGTGGTGGGAGTGGAGCACACAACATTCATTAGAGGAAGACAGATTTTGGATGGCGTTTTGATTGCTAATGAGTTGATTGATATGTGGAAAAGGGAATACCAAAAAGGAGTGATTTTGAAGCTAGACTTCAACAAAGCTTATGATACTGTAAATTGGGCACACGCATTGAATATGATGAAGGGCTTTGGTTTTGGTAATAAATGGGTGAAATGGATGGAATAATGCATGTCAACACCTTCTCCATCAGTGCTGGTTAATGGGGCCGTTACTGAAACTTTTGACATGAAAAAGGTGTCAATATTTTACTTTTTTCTGAATGTCCTCTCTCTTTGAGGTTCCACTCTATATATATACAAAATTGTTGCCTAAATACATCCTAATTAGAAGGCTGAAATTCAGCAATTAGAATAAATCTAATCTACCAGAAATGGAAAGAATAATCTGTATAATTAGGCCATAATTATGGCAAATATATCCTGATTGACATCCCCCCTCAAATTGATGCAGGTTGGTCAAGAAGTATCAATTTGCCCACAAAGAACTAATGACGCGGTCGGGGCATGGCCTTGGTAAACAGATCAGCAAGCTGAAGATCAGTGGAAATATGAGGAAGAGAAATGACGCGAGCATCTAAGGTCTCCCGAATAGAATGACAGTCGACCTCAATATGTTTCGTACGTTCATGGAAAACAGGATTAGTAGCAATCTGAATGGCACTGATGTTATCAGCATGAAGAGGAGTGGGATCAGATTGACAGAAACCAAGTTTAGCCAGAAGTCCACGAAGCCAGACAATCTCAGAACATGTAGCAGACATGGCACGATATTCAGATTCAGTAGATGATTTGGAAACACGAGGTTGTTTCTTACTCTTCTAAGAGATCAATGAATCACCAAGAAACATGCACCACCCAGTGACAGACCGCCTAGTATAAGGACATCCGGCCCAATCGGCATCACTATAGGCAATAAGACGAAGAGGAGAGCCGGTTGGAAAGAACAACCCTCGGTGAGGTGAACCGCGAAGATATCGGAGGATACGACGAACAGCAACCAAATGTAGATGGCGGGGAGTTTGCATGAATTGGCTAATCTGATGAACAGCGAAGAAAGATCAGGCCGAGTAATAGTTAAATAATTCAAACTGCCGACTAATTGGCGATAGAGCGTAGGGTCGGGGAGGAGATCACCCTCCTCACGACGATACTTTGTGTTGACTTCTAAATGAGTATCCACCGAAGAAGAGTCCTGAAGACCAGCTAAAACAGTCAAATCCTGGGTGTATTTATGTTGATTCAGAAAGATGCCAGAAGAATCCCAGTGAATTTCCAACCCCAAGAAGTATGTAAGAGGACCAAGATCCTTCATAGAAAAGGAGGCCTGAAGATGATGTTGTTGACGAGTGATCAAATCGGAATCTGTCCTCGTGATAACAATATTATCATCATAAACAAGAAGAAGAACAATCCCGGCAGAGGACTTACGAAGAAACAGAGAGAAGTCATACTGACTCTGCTCAAAGAAAAACTGAATTAAGGTAGATCGAAACTTATCAAACCACGCCCGAGGAGCTTGTTTCAACCCATATAAATAACGCTTTAATTTGCATACATCAGAAGAGGAGGAGGCCAAGCCAGGTGGCAGAGTCATGCAAATATTCTCTTTGAGATCGCCATGAAGAAATGCATTTTTAACATCCATTTGATGAAGGGGCCACCATTGGGATGCTGCAATAGAAATAACCAACCTTACCGTAATCATCTTGGCAACAGGAGCAAATGTCTGCTCATAGTCCACCCTATATTTCTGTTTGTTACCAAGGGCAACCAACCGGGCCTTATAGCGATCTAAAGTACCATCAGAATGCAGCTTGAGTGAGTAAACCCATTTACACCCAATTGCTTTAACGCAGTTCGGACAGGGAACGACATCCCATGTGTGGTTGTCCTGAAGAGCCTGAAGTTCTTCATCCATTGCCGCTCGCCAACATTCATGCTTAACAGCCTTAGAGTAATAGGAGGGAATTGAAATAGTGGATAAAGTAGCGTGAAGAGATGTATGAGAAAAGCCATACCGATCAGGAGGGCGAGAGACTCTAGTAGAGCGCCGAAGAACAGTGGCAGAACCCGAATCTGGTGAAGCAGTTGGGTCAGGCTCAGGTGCCGGGTCAGATGCATGAAGGGGCAATGTTGAGCGTTGACGTGCATACACGAAGCCAGGTTTGAATCGTTCAGATGGAGGAGACAAATCATCAAAATTAGGAAGAGCAGTGATCTCAGGCGAAGATACTATGTGAGTAGAAAAGAAAGACTGATTTTCAAAGAAAACAACATGATGAGAAATACGAAATCTGTTAGAGCTTGGATCATAATAAACATAACATTTGTGTGAGGTACTATATCCCATAAAGGCACATTTTACAGATTGAGCAGAAAGTTTGTGTCTTTAATGTGATGGTAAATGAACAAAGCAAACACAACCAAAGGTAAGCATATCAAGATAGTTGGGATGCATGTAATGTAGACAATAATAGAGAGTTTCAAATTGCAAGACACTGGCAGGCAATCTATTAATTAAATAAACTGCCGTGAATAATGCTTCAACCCAGAATTTAGCAGGAACAGATGATTCAAGCAATAAAGTGCAAACAACATCCAACAGATGATGATTCTTATGTTCAGCGACGCCATTCTGCTGATGTGTATAAGGACAAGAACGCTCAGAAACAATTCCTTTCTGTTTAAAGAAGGCATGAAATTCATGAGACATATATTTACCACCCGAATCAGATCTTAACACTTTAATACTTGAAGAGAATTGAGTTTCAATAAATGCCACAAATTATTGAAACACAGAAAATACCTCAAATTTAGAATGAAGAAAATAAACCCAGGTATACTGACTATAATCATCAATAAATGTGACAAAATATTTATAATTTGTATGAGATATGACAGGTGTAATACCCCATATGTCACTGTAGATCAAATCAAAACAATTATCAGCACGACTACCATGTATAGGAAAGGAAATAGACTTACTCTTTCCCAATTTACATGTAGAACAATCAAAAGAGAGACGAGAAGAAAAGGAAAATTGATTTTTATTACCCAGCAAACCAGAGTTAATTGAATGAGACAAAACCATAGGATTAGGATGACCCAAACGTTTGTGCCAGACATCAGTCTTATTGTTAACAGTAGTACAAGCTAAAGAAAGAGAAGAAGACATAGCAAGTTGGAGAGGAAACAAATGCCCAACTTGAGGCCCCTTCGTGAGTATCTTCCCCGACACCTGATCCTGCACAATACAACCATCACGGGAAAACCCAACGTTACAGTTATTATCAACCAATTGACCAGCGGAAATAAGATTAGTAGAGAGCTCAGGAGATACAAAAACTTCTTTAACAACGGAATTAATATCCCCAACAGCATGA
>JAOTRH010000010.1:15798561-15826188 GCA_034768845.1 Heliamphora exappendiculata | reverse complement strand
GGTAGGCGAGCTCTTATTTATAATCAATTTAGATAACACTATTACAATCATACACCTACACACGCCGGATAATAATAGCATAATAGTAATATAATAATAATAAGCTACTAACAGCACATTGGGGTAGGAAGTCTAGGTTGTTTCCAAAACCAAACCAAACTAAGTCGTGCATTCGAATCAATTGAGATTAGTTACATG
This sequence comes from Heliamphora exappendiculata, assembly GCA_034768845.1. Classification (NCBI taxonomy): domain Eukaryota; kingdom Viridiplantae; phylum Streptophyta; class Magnoliopsida; order Ericales; family Sarraceniaceae; genus Heliamphora; species Heliamphora exappendiculata. The sequence goes on along the minus strand of JAOTRH010000010.1, from coordinate 15,825,990 downwards.
AACCCTTTTTCGTAATTTTTCTTTGTCAAAGCAAGGCTACATCTTTACCTAGATTCAATAAATCCATATCCTTTCTTACAATAGCAGCACATATCAATTTAGGTCTTCTCCTCCCAGGGGTATTTCCATTAAAAGTCATTTTATCACTCTTTTCTACGATTGTATATACGAGTCTATGTTAAATGTGTCCAAACAATGTTAGTCTATTTTTTCTTGACTTATCTTCAATTGGTGCGACTCCTACTATTTCACGAATATTTTTATTCCTTATTTTACTTTTTCTAATCTTACCACATATGCACTTCAATAATCTCATTTTAGTAATACTCATTTTATTTGTGTGATGTTTCTAAACAATTTAGTCCCGTATAACATCATTGGTCTTATAGATGTATCATAAACTTGTCATTCAAATTTTGTAGGTATCCTTTCTTTGTTGATTTCATTATCTATAACTATTTAACTCGCCTCTGCAAGAAATAGATGGAACAGGTGTACGGGGTTGAAAAGGTTCGAAAGATGAAAAAGAATATCATCCTTCATCTCCTGAAAACCACATTTGTCTTGCCAGACCCTACATAAAAAACAAAAACCTCATTAAAGAATTCTGCAACCAACAATCTTAAACTACTAAACGTATACAAGCATGTGCATTGCTTACTGTTGCTTCGAACAAAAAGGGGCGCAAAACAGTTGCAAGAGCACTTTAAATAGGATATCATCCTGCAAATTAAAAGCAGATGAAAGATTACGAGATAGAAGTTCTTAAGAAAGGAATAAACTTCAGGAACAAAAAATGAAGAATAAAAAATTAACCTTTTTCTATAAGAATAACAAATTAACATTCTCAGTCACTGGATGAAATTTCTGTACAATTTTGCAAGAAGACAACAAAGAAAATCATTGGAGAAGAGGTAAATCTAAAATATTTGCACCAAATTTATCGGATTTATCTAGTCTTATTTTTTTGTGATGGTGAAAAAAGTCACAAATTCAGATAGACACAGAGAACTGGGCAAGAGATTTTTTATCATGCTCCTTTTGAAATAATTGCTCTGTAACCAAATTCCAGAGTCATAAAAAAATTAAGATTTTTTTTTACTGAAATTATGATCATAATTTCAGTAAAAATTATGATCTCAATTTCAGTAAATTATGATCCCTATTTGAAAAATATTAAGAAAATAAATCTTCAATCAGAAACCTTTAAAAACATTCCTACCAAAAATCCAACAAATAAAAGAAATGCCATGGTTAGTTTTAGGCTCCATAGACGAACTATGTAATTAGGTTTTTTTTTTGGGGGGTGGTGGGGGGGAGACAGAAAAAAGAAAACATATAACTAATAAGCATTGAGAACGAAAACTTTCTTACAGAATTGCCATGAAAGCTCTAAAATTTTATTACCACATTCCTCTAATGCCAACCAAAAACACTGCTAGCCACGATCAGCAACCTCTATCATCCTATGATCCTCCCGAGTACAATAACAACCAATATTACCATTGATGGTCATCATTGCAACTACACCCTCACCATACCCCTCCACCTGATCTCTCTTAAAAATAAAACGTAGATGTGAGTGGAGTAGAGCAATCCATCATGATAATAAACCTTTAAAGACATGAGATCTCATAACTACCATATTTTAAATATATGAAATACAACTCCAAAGATGGGAAGCACTTAAGGCCTCCACCTTTACCAGATGTTTATGCCAGAATATGGGAAAGAACAGAACTCATCAGCCCAAGGATCTCACATGGTAATCCCTAGATCAAAATTGAAATGAAATTCTAATATCCGCATTTTTTGCTTTACACTTTCTTTCTTTTTTTCTTTTGTTTTTCTTTTTGAGATTCACACTCCCTTTTTGGCTTTTATCTTCATACAAGAGAGTGTTAGAGGTTAAAAGTAGAGTGTGAATATCATTTCCCTTTGTTTCAAAATTACACTCTCTGGGAGAATCTCCAGAACTCGTGGTGAAAATTAGTTGAATTACATAAATCAAATGATTAACCAGTGAACAGCTTATATCATTAATGGTCATCCATTAATCGAACACTGTTTCACTGATTTAGACATTTGTTAAGCACAAAACAGGAAAACATAAAAACACAATAATTCCCTTTCATCTATATCCATGAGATATGATACCAATGGGTGCTTCATTGCACAACCTGTATTCTGCAATAAAACCCTAAAGTAGGATCAGCGATTCAGCATTGTACCCTTGTCTGGTACAACATCCAAAATATGTGATCCCAAATTAAATCTCCATCATATGCCTTTGTTAGAATTATTGTAGAGAGAGGAAGAGAGAAGAAGAAAGAGAGAGAATCAGAATAACGGTAAATGAGAGCACCCAACATACATTTTACCACTAAACCCTTTAGTAAAAATATCTGCTAATTAATTTGCAAATTTCACAAAGGTCATACAAATTGAGCCATGACACAATTTCTCCTTGATGAAGTGTCGGTTAATCTCTATATGCTTCGTTCTGTCATACTGGACAGGGTTATGAGCAATATTAATAGCAACCTTATTGTTACAGTACAACTTCATAGGTTTGTCGCACTCAATACCCAAATCCTTTAATAGTACTTGGAGCCAGATGAGTTCGCAAATTCCATATGCTATATGCCATAGCCCTATACTCAGCCTCTACACTTGATCGAACTACCACTGTTTGCTTTTTACTTCGCCAAGTAACCAAGTTGCTTCCTACAAATATACAATACCCCGATGTAGATTGTCGTTCATCAACTGAACCAGCCCAATCTGCATCTGTGAAAGCTTCTAATGTCATATGGCTGTGACGAGAGAACAGAAGTCCTTTACCAGGAGTAGACTTAAGACATCGCAAAATACGATAAGCAACGTCAATATGTACACTATGAGAATCATGCATGAATTGACTCACAACCCCCACAGCATATGTAATATCAAGTCTGGTGTGAAATAAGTATATTAATCTTCCCATAAATCTCTGAAATTGACCCTTGTCTACAGATTCTTCATCACCACTACAGAGACAATGATTAGCCACAATCGGTGAATCTGCAAGTTGACAACCCATCATACCAGCTTCCTCTAGAAAGTCAAGAATATATTTTCTTTGAGAAATGAAGATCCCATTATCTGATCTAGCAACTTCAATTCCAAGAAAATATTGTAGCGCCCCTAGATCTTTAATCTCAAATTCTTTTGCTAGGTTTGCCTTAAGACGGGATGCCTCTTTAGAATTATTACCTGTCACAACTATGTCATCAACATATACAATAAAACAATGATCTTATTATTGCCTTACTTGATAAACATAGTATGGTCTGCATGATTCTATCGGTACCCAAATCTTAACATTGCCTTGAAGAATCAATCAAACCACGCTCGAGGAGATTGTTTTAGTCTATATAAGGCCTTCTTCAATTTATACATCTTACCTTCAGTTTCACGAGATGAAAAACCCAGTGGTACATTCATATATACCTCTTCTTTTAGATCTCTATGAAGAAATGCATTCTTCACATCTAATTACTGGTGAGGCTAACCCATATTAGCAGCACAGGATAAGAATACCTGAACTGAGTTTATTTTTGCTACTGGAGCAAAAGTCTACTAATAATCAATACCATAAGTTTGGGTAAAGCCCTTAGAAACTAGCCTTGCTTTGAATCTCTCAACTGATCCATATACCTTGTGCTTTATTGTAAAAACCTATTTACATCCAACTGCCTTCTTCTCTTTCGGAAGAGAGACTAACTCCCAAGTATCATTCTTTTTCAGGGCTGTCATCTCCTCAACCATAGCTTTCCTCCACTTAGGATAAAGAGGATAAAGACGAGACAAAAGCACGATATGGGGCTGATAAAAAGTTATATTTGACAAGATAAAAAGTACATGTCCTAATGCCTTTTCAAAAGGCGATAGGTAAATTGCAAGTAGCAAGATCAACAATAGAGGACTCCTTACCAGGTGGATCCATGGGAGAGTCTGAACTAGAGGACGGATGTAGCAACTGGCAAGACAGTAGTGGCACACGAGCCATCTGATCTTTTGAACGTCAAGTATAAGTATGCAGATCCTTTCTATCTAATCGTCCACTAACATCCTGCTCAGTTTCATCTTTACTGGGTTGTGTCCCCCCCCCCCCCCCAACTAGGAACAAGAGCTTGCGGGGGTAAGATTTGAAAAAACCAAACCTTGTTAAGACTCTTGAATCTATGTATCAGATGGTAACATCTCTTCTAGTCTAGATGTCTCCCCCTAAAGAGATGTTGTAGAAGAGCGAAAAAAGGACTCCGACTCCCAAAAAGTAACATTTATACTGACAAATCTTTTGTGGGTAACCGAATCATAGCATTTATTACCTTTTTAGGTAGCAGAGTAGCCAATGAAGACACATTTAATGACCTTAGAGTCCAGTTTTCCACCGGGGTGTTTTGGTGCATGAACAAAGCAATTACAACAAAAAATCAAGGGTGGAAGAGAAGAAACAGGTGGAGACCCAGGAAGAAGCTCCAAAGGGGTTTTAAACTAAAGAACACTAGAGGACAAACGATTGATAAGATAAGCCATAGTAAGGACTGCCTCACACTAGAAGGACTTGGGCACATGCATAGTAATAAGAAGGGAACGGGCAATTTCAAGAAGATGACGATTTTTACGTTCAGCAACTCTATTTCGTTCAGAAGTGCATACACAACTTGGCCCCATTTGGGAAAATGGCTTATTTACTTATTTGCTTATTGTGAAATAAGTAAAAACATAAATAAGCAAGTTGGGTTGGGATACTTGGCTTTTAAGTGGCTTAAATGTGAGAAGTATTCGTTTGGGATGAAACTTGCTTATTGGTTTATTTGCTTATATTTGTAAAATTACATTAACTAAGCAAGTACGTTTGGGATAATTTAGGCTTAAATCTTACTTATTTGGCTTATTGTTTTATTTACTTATTGGCTTAAATCTTGTTTATTTAGCTGACCAAACGAAATTGCTTATTGGAGACTAAATAAACCAAATAAGCAATTTGCCTAAACAAGGCCCTTATCTGGAAATGAATAACATGAGCCTCTAGATAGGCACGAAAACCACTATCAAGATACGCAATCCCATTATCAGTCCGGAGAATCTTGATGTTGGCATCAAATTGGTTGCATACCATGTGGTGAAAATTTTGAAAACAGGTAAAAACTTCATTTTTTGTACGAAGCAAATAAACCCAAGTAACACGGGAATGACAGTCAATAAATGTCACAAGCCACCGATAAACAGAAATAGAAGTAATAAGTGAGGGACCCCACACATCAGAATGAATAATAATAAAAGGAGAATCAATGCGTTTATTAATTGAATGATAAACAGAATATTTATGTTTTGCAAGTTCACAAGCCTCACACAAAAAATCATTTCGAGAACAATGTTTAACTAAAGAAAAAAAAGTTATCTCTAAAACTACAAAAGAAGGATGTCACAAATGGCGATGCCACTGAATTAATTGTAGACGAAAGATTCCGGTATCAGTATAGAGAGCTTAGTCAGACTTTGAAGGTGAAACGGACACAGAGAACAGAACATCCAGTAAGTACAGGCCACCATGTGCACTATCACTGCCAATCATTCACCCCGTCTCCAGTTCCTGAAATACACAATGAGTGGGGAAAAAAGTTATAAAACAATTTAAGGAACTGGGAAGACGACTACCAAATAAAAGATTAGTAGAAAAGTTAGGAACATAAAAGACAGATGATAGTGAAAGTAAAGAAGAGCAATAAATAGAACATTTTCCAGATATAGAAGATAAAGAACCATCTGTTATTCCAACCTTATCCTTATCAGAACAGATGGAGTAAGATGAAAATAAAGTAGAAGATCTAATCATATGATCAGTGGCATATGAGTTAATGATCCAAGGAGTATGAGAAGCGATTGCACTAAGTGCAATAGGAGATATACCTGAATAAGCAAAGTTGGGTGAGGAAGTAGAGGCAGTAGAAGAAGAGATATCAACCCAAGTCATCAAGCGCCTGAGAGTAGTCAACTTTGCCTCAGAAAGAGAGATAGTCTCACCGGATGTGCTAGTAGGGATCTTAGAGAGATGGGCGTGGGAGCGAATAGGTCCACTACGTCCACCACTGCGTCCACCTCCACGTCCCGGAATAGGACAACTATATAACTTCCAACAATGGTCAATAGTATGACGAGATTTACCACAATGTTTACAATGCAACTGATCACGGGCGACTGGGCCATTCTTCTCCCCAGATTTAGTATTACTAGGCTGGCTTATGCTATGGGCCCTTCTTCTCCCCATAGCATGACAACGGCTCTCTTCTTACAAGACATAGGCGTATGCTTGTCGCAAAGTGAGAAATGGATCGCTATCCAAAATCTGAACACAGATCGGATCATAGTCAACATGGAGGCCGACAAAGAAGTCATACACCTGCTTCTTCTCTACCATCTTTTGAAAAGCAGCAGCATCAGTAGTACAAACAGTATGGAAGTCCTGATAATAATTAATCTCACTCCATAAGCTAGTCAACTCAGTGTAATACTAAGCCAATGATTGATCTCTCTGATCAAACCCACGAAGTTTCTTCCTCAACTCATACAACTTGGCATCATTGTCAGTCTGCGAATAAGTCTGGGCAGCAGCGGACCAAATTTTATGAGCAATATCCAGAAGTAAAAAACTGCGACTAATGGAGGACTGTATAGAGTGTAACAACCAGGGCATGACAAGAGCATTTTCCTCTATCCATCGTGTGCGAGAAGGACCCACGACTATTGGCTATTTGATTTCATCAGTGATATACCCAGACACAACGCAAGCAGCGATGGCTAAACTGCAGGAACGAGACCAAATCAAATAATTGCTACCATCCAACTTGACATGACTAATCTAAAGAGACGAACTATCAGTAGGATTCCCTGAACAAGTAATTTTGGTGTCCTCATGACTACTAGAAGGCTTTCATGTATCAGACATAACTATGGGAAACAAGAATAAGCAGGACGAATATGATCTAGAATACCTGAACCACTAGAGTACCAATAAGATCCAATAGGGTACCAATAAGATGCAAATCGAGTAGATCTGAACCACTAGAGTACTAATAAGATCTAGAATATCATACCAATCGCAGCAAAGTCAACAAACAAGCCAAAGAAAAGACTGGAAACTTCAATCAAACACCCAAGGGCTTCAATCAATAATGGTTAACCCTTACCTAAACCGAAACTATCTAAATAGGTTGAAACAGAGCAAGGAGAGAAGATCAGGTCGCGAAAACAGCGAAATATGTCGAAGAAAAACCCTAACTGGGCTTGAAATCAACTCAACATCAAATAAGGTTGATTCGATCCTCATACACTCCTAATTAGCACCCATGAAGGAAGAGCAGATCGTCGATTAAACCAAAAAGCGGCACAATTGCGATTGGTGAGAAAAAAAACCTAGCGGCGCAGAAAAAGCAAAAATTGGGGAAAACTATGAATCAATCGAGAAAAAAATTGGGAAAAATCATAACACTAGTTTTGGAGACCAGCGGATCATCACGGAAGGTTTTTTTTTTTTTTACAATTTTGAAATCAAAAAAAAATAAGAGGAAAGAAACAAAAAAGAGGAAGAAAATATTGCTAAGAAACTTTTCTTAAAGAAACAGAAGAGAGGAAGAAAAGATTGCTAAGAAATTTTTCTTATCCAGGATCTTGCTCTGATACTATACTAGAATTATTGCAGAGTGAGGGAGAGAGAAGAAGAAGAAAGAGAGAAAATCAGAGTAACGGTGAATGAGAGCACCCAACATTAGGGTTTACTTCCTACCACTTGTTATTTATATAATAAGACCAAAAATTCCAAAAATACCAAAAATACAATAATACCCCTATCTTAACAACCTTTTTATTCCTTACTACTGAAAGGATTCGATTTACACCAAGAGCCTACCAATATTTGCTTCTATTCTAATGGTTGCAGAAGAATCATATGATTTTAACAAAACAACTTATTGAAACTAAAACAAATTTCAACATTTGACACTCGCTGCACTCCACGTACACCACTACTCATGGCCACCAGCTAGCAACTACATAAACCAGACGCATAGAGTATCTACGAGTACCAACAGAATAATGTGCACCTTCAGCACATCAAGTATAAGACAAAAAAGTATGGAAATAATTCAGTCTAGATTTTCATAGACAAATCAACCTCCAAGAACAAGATATACATCCTTAAAAGGAATAGATGAAGTTCTAAAACTAGTTTCCAGGGGAGTATGGAGCTAACCTCATGGATAAATAGCCTGAGGAAGGATAAGGAAAAGCTAGTGCATCTTTCACAATAGAATTCACAGCCTGCAAACATTTCACCTGGAAGCTGACCTTGAAGCCACCAATAAAGCTCTGACAAGCCTTTCTCTCTACTGCAACAATCGAGGTCAGGATTTAAGTCAGGGTTCATGCAACTCTTCAGATTTGCAAAGCCACAGTGTTCAGCAGTTCTATCTCCCAGGCAGACCAAACTAAAGGAACTCCGCAGGAAAAGGAAAATACTCAGCCTTTGTAAATGGCTGGATGTCATATTATGTAATCTGGCATCAGAAACACTCCCTAAAAATGGGGAGCCTTCTAGACTGTCCTGATCAGATACCAGCTGAGTCACTGGTAGCAACAAAAGATCTTCAAAGTACTCGTGGATAAGTTGCAACCACGAAACAAGAAGAGAAAATTCCAAATTGATTTGGAAACTGAGCCTGATCATTAGCATCTGCAAAGGACATCCTAATCAGTGGCATAATGGTGAATATATGCAATAGCACTGCGCTGTTAATATACATTTTGCCAATAGTGAGCAATGGTGTGGCTGTGATGAAATTCTAGCATAAACACCTCTACAGCAGCAGAAATACAACGAGAATACAAACCTTAGCAACATATTTATCACACAGCAGATGTTCTACAACTAGTCAAGAATATGTCAAACATGAGTCACATGACATATGAATGAACTGGAGCTTTCTTTAGATAAGAATAAAAAGAGAGAAGAAAAGAAGGAAAAAAGAAATAAGGAAATATAAAAGAAGATCCAAATAGTACATCAAGTTGACAGCAATCCAATTGATATAGCATTCATATTAAGCAAGCTAACCAACATGAGAGTCAGTTCAAGCTTTTGATGAGTTCAGTTAAGTTGGGATGGTTCTATCCCTGGCACTGTTTCACTTGTGCTTATGTTATTTCCATTCTGAACAAAAGCACTTGTCAGGTAAGGCGAGCTTTGTGTCCGCCACATGTCCAAACGAGTTCTATTAGGTTTTTCACTAATTGCAAAATCATACACATTTTAGACACTTTAGGGACAAATTTCCATCGCATAGACACACATAAAACCTGGCTCTTTTACCAAAATACGTGATGTTTGAAACTTAATTAACGAAATAGGGCTTTTAAAACTTAATTCCCATTCTACGTAAAAGCGTGTTTGCTAAACACGCTTTATGTACAAATGTTTTCAACAAATGCTTTACTTTTGAAAAAATAATATTTAAACGTAAAGCGTGTTTACTAAACACACTTTATGGCCTAGTACATAAAGCGTTTTTGCTAAACACGATTTTATGCTTTTATACATAAAGCATGTTTACCAAACACGCTTTAAGTGTTTGTAAAAAAAACGTGTTTAGCAAGCATGCTTCTAAAATTTTACACAAAAAGCGTATTTACTAAACACATTTTATTTGAAATTTACACATAAAGCGTGTTTAGTAAACACACTTTCTTTGAAAATGAAAAACACACGAGGCTAGAGACTGAAATGTAGCGTAAAAAGCGTAATGAAAAATGTTTACATGTTTAGAATGAAAAAAACATATTTACATGAAAAATATTTTTTATAGTTTTCGAATATATTTTTATAATTGAATCCATTTATTACATAGACCTCGTCGAGTTTCTTATTTGTAAAAAAAAATTAAAATGATTTGATAACTTTAGCTAAGTGATTGAATAACATTTGTTTAAAAGCTTTTTTTTTAAATTATAACTTTTATTTATATTATTTATAAAAGAACAAATTATAACTTTTATTTATATTATTTATAAAAGAACATTATGTGACTACTTAGTTACAGTTATCGGGTCAACCTAAATTTTTATATGGATAACAAACTTATTGAATTTTACGTAATAAACGGATCCGATCATAAAAATATATTTAGAAATTAAATGAAAAATATGAACAAAATTTAAAGTCATTGAGATTAACTTATATAAAAGCATCACATACACGTTTACGCTGCAACCCATGAACAAAATTTCAATTTACGCTAAAAGCATGTTTCACATTCACACTTTTACTTATTTTAAATAAAAACGTGTTTGTTAAACACGTTTTCATATTGTTATAACTTAAAACGTACTTTCTAAACACGCTTTTACATAGAATAGGAGTTTATATTGAGATTAAGCTTAAAGCGTGTTTAGCAAACACGTTTTCTATTAAAGCGTGTTTGTTAAACACGCTTTTACGTAGAATGGGAATAAAGTTTAAAAACTCCTATTCCGGTAATTAAGTTAAAAAATTATCGCATTTTGGTAAAAGTGCCCATAAAATCTAGTTGCAGGAACCTCCTATTTGAGCTGTCCGCTTTAGAACCTCTATTCTGCAATTTTAGAACCTTACTTTTATCGGGAAAAAACCTCGCACCCAATTATGATTTGAACCTCTCAATCATATGAACCCCAAAGTATTAAAAAAAAACTACAAATCAGGAGAAAAATTAGAGAAAACTAACTCAAATTGCAGTACTCAGTCTCCAGTATTTATTCATATTTTAGCGCATATATTAGCACAAAGTAAAAAATAGTTTTCTTACTTTACATTTATATATTTATACATATAATGTCCAGATGCTCCCATAGAGCTTTCTATGCATATAAAGAACGATATATTTACTTGTATCTGTTCACTACCAAGTCATGTCTTGATTTATTTTTTTTTTTAAATATTGTGGTGTCCAGATATTCGTATGTTGTCATATCTGTCCTGTATCTATATTTGTGCTACTTAGACTAACAACAACAAGAAAGAAAGAAAGAGAAAAACTTCAGATTAAGCAACACAATGATAGCATCACCTTCCCTGCCAAGTAAAACACCAGAATGAAGAGCAACTCAACTACACATATAGCAAACAAGAGAATAAGTGATTTAAGGACAGAAGTTCTAATGACCAAACTTATAGACCATAGTAATGCAAGGGGTATGCATGCTCACTGAAGGAAGAAAGATACTCAACAAGTTCAAAATCATACCAAACTTTCTGTTTTCATAAGTACACAGGCCCTGCAAATAAATATATTAAGAACGTGCAAAATATCTATCAAATTTTACAACATAATGTGATATACCGCAATTATCTTTATTATACCACAATTAACTTTATTAATTAAAGAACAAAATCTCTAAGAACCATATATTTCTAACTAGTTATTTGGCAAAAGAATAACAATAAGCTTTCATTGAGTTTATTATAGTATCTGTTAGTAATTATATTTTATTCCAATTTCATTACGCAATGTGCCCAAAGAATGCTCATCCTACTTTAAAATTCATCAAACAGAAACAAAGGTAAAATCCCTACCAATATCTTGTGTCTAAAGTACTCATTCATGAACATTTTGTTTTGAACCCCACCGCCACTGTTCCACGCTAAAAGTCTGGGAACGAGGTTGCTGATTTCAGAAATAACTTGATGCTTATTTAAAGATCCATTAGCAACTTCCATCCAACCACTTTGATTAACCAAGGAACAGAAAAACTGAACAAGAGTTCCATAAAACACAATTCTTGACTCTAGTTGCCCAGCTTTCAAGCAAAAAGCATTCCCACCAGAGATTCTAAGAGCCTCACAATTCTGACCAACATGAAGTTCATCCATTGAATTCCAGGGCACATTTGCAAGACAAGAACTGATGAAGCCCAAGTAAATTTCAAGAAGTTGATCATCAATATCCTGCTTCAAATGTTTCAATATATTGCGTAAGACTCGAATAACACAAGCAATTGAAGACCAATTTGCCTTTTTAAGTTTTGGTTTCAAGGCACTAGAGACACCTGATGAATCAAAACAGGAGATCAGGACTTTAGTTGGACGCTCCAAAAAATGCAAAAGAGCATCAGAAATCGTGAACTCCAAGCAAGCACACAACGATTGCATAAATTCACCCCAATTGCTTCCCTATAAAGAATACGATTTAAAAAAGACAAAGCATGAGAAAAATTTTAAAAAAATTAAATGACTTTCCAAGTTAGTAAATATTTACATACAGATGCAATCATGTAATCAGAAATGGCAACAAGAACGTTGCCTGCCAAATGTTGAACATACAGACTCTCCATTGGTAGCAAAAGCATCTGTCAGGAATAACAAATTACAAGGTCAAGTGCAGAACATTAGCACTGCTCAAAATGGAACCTTTGCTAAGTCAGCTAGGCTCAGCTAGGCACCCCCATTCAAGTTCCAGAACAAAGTAAGAAAATATCAAGAACCAAATAAATGATACTCCTAAACGATCTTAAGATATCTGTCCACTCCGTAAAGAATGATGTGGGAAATCCGTGATATAATTTTTTCTTTCCCCAGGAATGGAAGATAAATTTCTTATGCAAGCAGCCATAGTACAATAATATTTCAACATATGTGAGGCTTTTGGAAATGTGTAGTTGCAAAAGAGGCCTCATAATTGTTGTTTCAACTAATCACATGACTTTGTACAAAACAAATGTATAGAAAGGAATAAGCAGCATTTAAAATCCCTAGTTTACCAGAGTGGCGCATATTTTCCTTTCACTTAGTACATGTTGTGTGCCTGCGTCCAAAGGAAGCTCACATTTTTTTCCTTTCTTTTGGCATTTTCAGGCTTATAACTACATGCACTCAATGCTAACCACTGCCTAGTGGGCATTGAATAATAGGTAAATAATGTATAAATATTTGTAGAAATTGTATAGCTATTTGTGAAAATAGTAGACTCCACCTCTAAAAGTGTATTAATATTGAAAAATAATGTATGAATATATGTGCAAAATGCATTGATATTAGTGAATGTGGTCCTCCCACCTCTAAAAGTGAATTGATATTGAGAATTTCTTGTGGCCACTAGACTATTATCTATGGCCCACTCGGTGGTGATTAGCAAAACTGTTATAGAAATAGCAAAAAGATATTCACAAGCCCCTCACATTTCATTTTTTTGTCTTTTAGCCTCTCACACTCCCCTAGTGAGAGGCAAAAATCACTTCCCTAAACTTCTAGATTCTTTAAGCTATGACATGCAGTTTTTAAAAACAATAATGATACAAAGAAACAAAATAGTTATCCACGGTATGAAGAAAAGCTTCCCCCCCTGGTCGTTAACTCAACAAAAACAAATTTCAGCAGAGCATTGAGTTTCAGCATGATAAAGAACCGTTACCAAGTCACCGATGATCTTCGTTAAGCAGTCATGAATCTCATGGTCATCACCATCTGGGTTCGTGCCACCTGAACATTTGTAGTTGCAGGCAGGTAATTTAACCACCGTACCCTGTTTCCAAAATTCTGAATTTTCAACTGATGGGTTTAAGAATTTTACAACCAAATCTCAAAATCCATCAATACAAAAAACAGCAGTGTGTGTGTGTGTGTGTGTGTGTGTGTGTGTGAGAGAGAGAGAGAGAGAGAGAAACAGAAAAGACTGACATTGTCGGAATCGCTATCAAATTCATGTGTCCATTGCTGAATTTGTCTAAAGACCTGAAAGATACAAAAAAATCTAAGTACATTAAATTTCAATCACAACCAATCATCACAAATTAGTGATTTTCACCAATAAAAACACGTGTTAATCGCAAAACCATAGTTTTAAATAGCGATTTTGCGATACATAGCGGTCACGGTATAACGGTATCGAAAGTATCGAATGATACGTATCGGGAATTGGGTGTTAACGCCACAGAATTTCCATCGAAAGACTACTACGAATACAGAATCGTCAGAGGTGACACCGCTGGGTGCCTGCGTACTCACTCGGACAATGCTCTGAACACGAAAGTGTGCAGTTCCGCCCCCATTGGATGAGAATAAGCAGCTACCAACCATTCCAATACGCCCTTGACCTATCTTGATTAAGACCGAAAATGCGGACGTCAATTTTCTAAAATCATTAGCATCAATTCTAAAACTCTACTAATTTTTTAAAAAACCTTTTTAATTTAAATATTATCACATTTGAATCAATACCTTGAATCTATATATATCGTTACTCAATACAAATATGAAAAAAGAAATAACATATTCCAATAAATCAATAAATTTATACAATAAAAAAATCCAATGGTGAATCTTAAAAAATAGGTTCTGTATAATTGTCTTTTACATATAATACCATCTCTTTCATAATTAAAATATTAAATTTTATTTTAAATTCAATTAATCTACTTTGGTATAAAGGATAATCTTTCACATCTCATTTTATTTTTATAAGAATATAGTTGAATAGTAAAAATGAATTTAGGGATTGAAGAAAGAAGAAGGAGAAACAGAGAAGAAGAAAAGAGATGAGAAGAAAGAGTTTAGGGAGGTTAATTAGCCTCCTTCACCCACATATCATTTATATATTATTAGGTCAAAGACAAACAAAGTACAAGAATCCAATTAAGGAAATAAAGTAAAAATATAAAAGAATGAAACTAATAAACTCTCAACAAGAGTAAGTTATAAAGAAACATATTTTCAGTAAACATAAAGAGAATTAAACATAAATTCCCTTATCCGTGTGTATCCCTGCGTATTTGAAATTGAAAAAAAAAAATAAATCTAAATGCTTACTAGCCGATCCAATTCGTATCCACGTGACTTGGTATCCAATACGTTCTAATACTCGTAAGGGGCCATTTATCCATGCTTCATAGGATATGATTGATATCTTTAGAATTCATTTGTCATGATATCAAACACCATGATGAATTTCTACATCCTAAAAAATATAAAATTCATTGTTAAATCTTCAAAAAATAGTTGAATTAATGAAAAAATTGTTATTATTTTCTAAAAGTCCTTCTCACTTTGATTAGAGTGCTCACAAATTTTTATAACCAAATTCCCTACAGTTTTAAAAATAAGAATATACAAAAATACCTAAAAATTTAAAACGTTCTCAAAAAAATTCAAAATTAATTATGAGCATTCCTAAATATGTATTTAACATGCATGTGAAATAGTTTTTAAAAACTCCTCTATGTTGATGAGATAAAAATCAAATAAGAATTTTTTTTTCAAAAGTAATGGAACATATATATTTAGTTGTAGGGTTCATATAAATTTCATTGTACATATATTTTTTCAAAATTAAGGGCAAAAATAGTGTTG
This sequence comes from Heliamphora exappendiculata, assembly GCA_034768845.1. Classification (NCBI taxonomy): domain Eukaryota; kingdom Viridiplantae; phylum Streptophyta; class Magnoliopsida; order Ericales; family Sarraceniaceae; genus Heliamphora; species Heliamphora exappendiculata. The sequence continues at coordinate 15,810,572 of JAOTRH010000010.1, read as the reverse complement.
CAAAATTATTTCAAGCAATACGTAAAATGAAAGAAATTAAGAAAAAGAATAGTAAAATTTCAGTGAGAGATAAATTTCAATATCAGTGAAATTTTGTTGTCATTGTATGATGCAACAACAATTATTTTTTCGTTGCCAATGATTTTATTTTTGTCATTTATGCTAGAGTTGTGTTGTTTTTGTAAAATTTTAGTGTCGGTAAAATTAATGTGATGGTTGTATAATTATCTTTGTATTTTTTGTTGGTTTTTATAGCACTATTGTGATATCAATTACCACTTTTAACTCAACAATCAACTGAAGATATTAAATGATTTATTATCTAAGAGATTTAATTCCACTGTCACAGCTGCCACTGCCGCTGCCACTGCCACTGCCACCTTCACAGTTATGACTCTCTACCATAGTAAAAAAATCTAAGAATTCTACCAAGTAGTTTTAAACTAAGATATTTCATCAAAATAATACAAAATGTGCACGTGCAAGGGAAAGAAATGTATAAAAAATACTTGGGAAACCTCACACCCAACAAAACTAAAGATGAGGGACCTTTGACATTATAAACTTTAATGAAGACTTCTTTCATGATGGAAATACTATGAGGGACTTTTTACCAATTTAATATAAACATGGCCATATTAGCATACAAAATGATAAGAAAACCAACAGCAACTTCTTTTGAAGTAAAAAATTAACTAGGCCTTGTTTGATAATGTCTGGATTTACTATCTTATGTTCTTATTTTGTTAAATTTCGTAAACTCTAAACAGAAACACTTTTAACAACAATTCTTATTTTCATTGTTTTAAAGCAATCTCAAAATTTATTAAATTTGAGTAAACAAACGTGTTTTCAGTTGTTTTGTAAACAACTTCCCATTCACCCCTGCCTTCTCCACCTCTTCTAATCACCCTGACCTCTTGTGACCGTTACCACTGGCCACCACATCCATGTATTGGTCGTCATCTCCATCCACCACCTCTACCCTACTGCCAGCCACCTCCGACTACTATTGTCGGTCACCATCATCGCCACCACCTCCATACACCACCTTCACCCCACTACTCACCACCTTCGGGTACTGTTTCAAAGCATACATGTGGAAAACACGTGTTTTTGTTATTTCTAAAAGTAAACCAAAATATGTTTTATGTTTATTGTAACTTTATAAACAAAAACTAGAAAACTATAAACATTACCAAACAGAATTTTCAAGAGTATTCTGTATTTTGGCTTGATTGGCAACCTTTGCTTTTTGGCTATTTGGTTAAAAAACGTCAAAAAGCTAACATGACCCGTTTGGCAAAAAAGTTAAAAAGCCAAAAAAATCAAATAAAAACACTAATTTCTAGATATTTTATTCAAGATTCAACCACTTTTAAAAAACAATAATATCCATTTTCATAACTTATTTATTATCACTACCAACTTTATATTATTGTAATTCCTAACTACATAGAAGGGCAAAACTGTCATATTTAAATAAAAAGTAAAAAAATTAATTTTTTATCCAATCAACCAGTTGAAATAAAGCTAGCTTAAAAGCTAATATACCAAACAGCCTATACTTTGAATCAAATTTATCTTTTTGGTTAAAAACGCAAAAAGCAAAAAAGTTAGCTTTTAAACTAGTTGCCAATCGTGGCCTTTGTTTAATTTATTTTGCTACAACCAGGGGCGACACTACTAAGATATTGGTGGGGTCAATTGACGCCATCATTTTTTTTTTTATAAAAATTATTACTATAGTAATTTTTTAGTTGGTGTATAATTGACTCCATTAAAAAAATATAATTGACCTCATAATAATATTAAACACTATATAATTGCCTTTAACGTGTTGCACTAGATTATTTCTCTTAGTATTTTTATTCCGAACAAAAATGATACATTCATAGTTTTTGAAAAGCAATGACACAAAATTACAAATTTAATTATACCATTACCATATTAAGTTATTTTTTACAATCATAAACAATGCAATTTCAAGAGCTTAGCAACCGTTTTTTAAAGTTGAATACCAAGTTATTATTTATGTGGTTTGATTCAATGATTGTTTGGTCGTACATTAAAAATAATATTTTTGATACTATTGACTACTAAACTATTATGTACCGATTTTAAAACATAATTTTTTGTCCAATACAATTGTAAAAATTCATATATTTATATTTTTTTGTCAAAAAAACAACATGATTATTTTAAAAGTGTATTTCACTTATTAATTGATACGTGTAATTTAATTTGTAGTATGCTGATAATAGATAATTAATTATTAATTAATGTGAAAGTTATTATCTTATAGAATATATAGAATTTAAGTTTTTGAATGACCCCATCAATAAAAATTCCTGGAGTCGCCACTCGCTGCAACTAATACGTGTGTGCATCCATGTAGGGAGCATGTGTTTATATTCGTGCATGTCTATGTGTGTTCTGGAATGTGGATGTTTATTATCACTCGAAGACTCAGAACATTCTAACAAGGCGATGTTCTCTGTTCCTGCCCCTGGACCTGTCAATTCTCTTTTTGTGCTTTTGTAACAAAAAATCCTCTACTGTTGTTCTAACTTGTTTCCTCACTGAATACTAATTGGAGTGCTTCATGTTAACAGATTGTATTTTTTGTATTCAATCCAGCACTTGTTGGCAGCAACTTGTCCAAAACAATAACATATGAAAGCATGATTAAGTTGTGAGTTATTATTTTTTTCCCCTTTTCTCCTTTTTCTTTTGTTGTTTTTTGTTATTGCCTCAAATTGTATTATACTGAAAGCTTGTCTATTCCTGTATTGGGTTAAATTTCTTTCTTTTCCAGTGTGGAGTGACCCCAGTTGATTGTGCAGGTGGTTCATGCCTCTCAATATTCTGATCACATTTATCATTGGCTCAGCTCTTGGGTGGGTTGTTATCCAAATCACAGGAGCTCCTCCACATCTGCGAGGCCTTGTACTAGGATGTTGTGCTGCAGGTAAATATGTGAGCAGATTGATATTGTTGCTGTTCTTTTACAACATATATGCTTACCGACTAGCATAACCTAGAATTCATGGATTTTCAATTCCGTCCTTAGTATCTGCTCCTGAATAATACAGTCCTAGGTCCAGAAAAAAATTGCCATTGCTTTGAGATGACTAAAAACGTAACATCACATGTCAATTTTTGAGGAATTCTTATAATTTTTTTAGTGGATGTGAACAGGAAACTTGGGGAATATGCTTCTCATTATAATCCCAGCAGTTTGTAAAGAGAAAGGAAGCCCATTTGGATCTCCGGATGTTTGTCATCAATATGGAATGGCATATGCTTCGCTTTCAATGGCTGTATGTTTTTGCTTTATACTTTCCCGCTCAGAAAACTATTCAATATGAATGTTGGGTTGAAGCTTGCCAATATGTATGTGCATGAATTGATTTACTCTGGATCTAGTGTATATGATATATACTAGAAAAAAATAACAAATTTTCTCACCCCCACCCACCAAAAGAAAATAGAAAAAAGAGAAAAAAAAAGAAAAAAAGAAAAGCTTATGCGGTTCTGCTCATGGACAAGCATATGTTTTCCATAAAACTTACATTTTAAGCATAAAGTATTGTTCATTTAATGGATGATCTTGTTGCTTTACATCATAATGGCAGTGTATTTATACGGTATTGACATGTTGCTTGTTGCCGCATCAGGTAGGAGCTGTTTATTTGTGGTCTTATGTGTATAACATCGTGCGTATATCTTCAAGTAAGAGCTCAAAAGAATTCAAAATAAATGATTCTTCAGTCAGTAAGTCTTCTAGAGAGACCTCAATATCACAATCACAGAGTTATGAGGAGCCATTACTTTCTTCAAAAGATTTTTTAGTGTCCGAGGACCATGCAGATCAATTTGCACTGCCCTGCACTAGATTTGAGGGAGAAGATCAGGTTATTTCCTGCTTTATTTATTTTTTATCTTTAGTGTATTACCTAATGAGTGAAGTTCTGCACATGATTTCTTGTGATTATTTGATTGTTAATGAATATTATAATCTCCCTGGACGCAAAGGAAAGGCATGGGGGGAAATCGCTTCTCTATTGTTTTTATTAGAATTTCAGTACTTAATATTTCTGTTAACTAAATACAATTTTTTTGTAGTAGGAGTTGCATTTCTATAGAATATCTGGACTATTGTAATGATATTTATACTGTTAGATAGTTACTAAGTTAACTATTTGAAAGCCTAGCCACACTCTAGAATGTTTTGGGTATCGTTTAAAATTTTTTGTTTATTTTTGGGTTTCAGTTTTATAGTAATCTTCATAAAACCCTTGTGGGAAATGGAAATTTGCTTTCCTTTGATTCTCTTAAAGAGTTGATTATTATGAATTTGGAGAGAGATATATAGAGAAATTTGTTATATCCAGTTGAGAAAGGTTGATTCTTAGTTTTGTACATTCCTTAGGGTCCTACATATGGTACTGTTGAGTAATAATCTTACTATTATAGTATATTCTGACTTCTTTTGTATCTGTTGATAAGTGGATGCATCTGTATTTTTTAGCTAACCACGGTAAGTTTGTGTTTTGATAATTCTGTTTGATTTTTTTCCCACATCTTTTTCTTTTGCTGTTAATTGCACAATAAAGTGGAGATCAAAAGAATAAAATAATTCTGTAAATTTGGCTTACCTGCTAAGAAGAATAGTCATCTATTTATATTAACGGAGTAGGTTTGCAAAAGAAATGAAGAATTTTAAATAAAGGCAAGAAATAAGTGAAAGATAATATCATAAATTATGGTACTTAATTTCTTAATATGTATTATTTCCAATACTCTCTTTCAAACTGAGGTAAAGATGTCAATCAAATCTAGCTTGATAATTAATGACTGGAGTAGGGATGGTAACACATGCTTAGTGAATATGTTCGCAGTTTGGTCACTTGAAGAGATAAAGGTCAAAGTACCTATACAAACTCGTTCTCGAATAAAATGAATGTCCACTTCTATATGTTTGGTCCGTTCATGAAGAATTGAATCTGAAGCTAGAATGGCAGACTTGTTGTCACAATATAATAAAGATGATTCTTTTTCCTTAAAGCCAAGCTCAGTAGAAATAGATTGAAACCAAATCTAGCTTAATAATTGATGACTGGAGTAGGGATGGTAACGCATGCTTAGTGAATATGTTTGCAGTTTGGTCGGTTGAAGAGATAGAGGTCAAAGTATCTATACAAACTTTTTCTCGAATAAAATGAATGTCCACTTCTACATATTTGGTTCGTTCATGAAGAACTGAATTTGAAGCTAGAATAGCAGACTTGTTGTCACAATATAATAAAGATGATTCTTTTTCCTCAAAGCCAAGCTCAGCAAGAATAGTCTGAAACCAAAGTATTTCACAAGTGTCATGAGCTATAGCCCGATAGTCTGCCCCAGCTGGAGATCTTAAGACAACTGCCCGCCTTTTACTTTTTCATGATATAAGATGACCACAAAAAGTACAAATACTAGATGTAAAATGTTGGTCATTTTTTGACCCAGCATAATTAGCATCAGTGAAACATGAAGGTCCAAATTGAGTACTAACAAAGAAGAATAAGCAAAGACTAGGACAGGTCTTAAGGTACCTCCGAATATAAAACTGCATCCAGATGAGTCTTACGAGGTGCATGCATAAACTGATTGACTTAGAAACTAATTGTACTAGGAAGCTTGTGCCTTTATCCCCTAGTGATTAGTATAAGGCCCGCTTCGTAGCCAAAGGCTTTACCCAGGTTCCGAATAAAAATTTTGGTGCCACCTTTGCCCTTGCTTTGAAATTGACTACTATTCGCTTTCTTGTGTCGTTGATAGCTTCTCATTGTTAGCTTTTTTACCAACTGAATGTCAAGAATACTTTTTTTTGTGGTGATTTAATTGAAACCATCTATGTGAATCCTTCGTTGGGGTTTCGGGATGAGGAGTATCTTGGGAAGGTACGTTGCCTCCTTAAATCTCTTTATGGGTTGAAGCAGTCACACGTGGCATGGTTTAATTGCTTTAGTAATGCTACCCCATCAATATGAAGGGACCAAAATCCTAGGAAACAATAATGGTGTATACGAATTGAATCAAACAAGGCGCATAACAAGCAACAGGACAACAACAAAAACTGTACTGCGTCAAACGGTCTGAATGGACGAAAAACTATCTGGACGAAAACCGGACGAAATAACCCTTGATTTTTCGAACTCCCAAGAACTGAAACCTGGTACACCCACAAGACAGAATAGGGATTATACATGTGTGATCCTTCTGATTTGATCATGTTTCAGCACTTGAATGATTGAACCTTTAAGAATAACACTGCGATCCAACAATCTTATCTTCGCTTAAATCTTCTGTTGTATTCCCGAATGTTGAAAAATGAATTAAGTGTGTGCTTAGATCCTTCGTGCTCTAAACTCTATCTAGCTATTTCTCTTTTTCTCTGGTTCTCACAACACGTGAAAACCCTAAGAGACGATATAATCTTATGTGTGTGTGTGTGTGTGTGTGTGTGTGTGTGTGTATATATATATATATATATATAGGGTACAGTAGGGATCTAAGGAGTAAATAAGACATGGATTTATAATATAATAAGGAAACTCACTTTAACCCAGAAGCAATTTCCTAAAGTATAAATTAAAAATCATACCACTAAAGAATTATAATTGCACTCCTGGCCTTATTTTCAAAAATCAATTTTGAGTTCTTGTTATTAAATGCTTAATATTCACTCTATGTTAAGATTATAGATATCCGTTGATTAAATTAATTTATTAATAATTCCTTAAGATCATCCGCTTAACTTATTTGATATATCAAATTATAAAATCTACCTACTTCCCTGGAGAACCTCTCCTTGAGTTCTCGTCCGGTTCCCATATTTTACTCAACCTCAATCATGGAACCCTCATCTCCCTCAATACTAGGGCCTCCTGTCTCTTTGCAGACATACTCTCGCCGCCCTTGCTCTTAGCCTCCTTTTCTAGAGCTCTCTTTGGATCCAAGTTCAGGTATTTCCTCTCCCCTTCTAGTTTCTGCACCATCCTTTTCCCCTCATTATCTTCCACGTACTCGTAAACCTCCTTTCCGTTATGGTTGGCTCAGCATTGCTAAACATCCATATCTTAGTATGTCTCTTATGATGGTCTTTCAACTTCCTGCTATACTTTCCTCGGTGAGATCACTTTTGTGCAGATTTCCTAGGCTGTGCCTGAAGCTCTTTAGAATCCACAGTGGATTACCGCCGTGCACTTCGGGCCTCCTTCATCCTCCTGGTACTGTTTTTCGTCTTCAGCCTGCCCTTTAGGCTTTATGGTTTGAAACGGTCTTCTTGTTCTTGGTATGAGTGTTTTCAATCTACTGTTACTCAGATTGGTTTCACTCCTAGTCCTTATGATTCTGCACTTTTTCTCCACCATACTCCTACTGCGTTGGGTTATTTTGTTATTATATGTGGATGACATAATCATCACTGGTTCTGATTCTGCTGCTATCTTTGAAGTGAAATAGCATTTGTTTCGTGTATTTGAAATGAAAGATTTGGGTCCTTTGCGATACTTTTTTGGTATAGAGGTTTGCTTCTTTCCCCACGAGTTATCACTTATCTCAATCAGAATATGCAACTAGGGTGATCTATCGTGCTCATCTCACTGATGAATGATGATAAAGTTGTAGATACCCTCATTGAGTTGCATGCTAAGTTCTTTCCTTCTTTTGACGTTCTTCTTGAGAATCTCATTACCTATGGAGAGATGGTTGGGTGTCTGGTCTATCTTACTGTGACTTATCTTGATATTGTGTATGCCGTTCATGTCGTGAGTCAATTTGTCACTGTTTCTCGCTCCACTCATTGGGCAGCTCTGCTTCGCATTCTGCGTTATGTTTGTGGTATTATTTCTCAAAGCCTATTCTTGTCTTCGTCTTCATCATTGACTCTTTGGGCTTATGCTTATGCTAATTAGGCTGGTGATGTATCTGATTGTAAGTCTACTACTGGTTTTTGTGTATTTCTTGGTGACTCTCTCATTTCTTGGAAAAGTAAAAAACAGTCTGTCATTGCTTGTTTTACTGCTGAAATTGAATATCGTGCCGTGGCTCATGCTACTGCTGAGATTGTTTGGCTCTGGTAGCTCCTATCTGATTTATGTGTTTATCTTTTCTCCTACTTCTCTCTACTGTAATATTAAGAGTGATCCAGATAACCCATAACTCTATCTTCTATGAAAGTACAAAGCATATAGAGATTGATTATCATTTTGTTTGTCATCATTTTCAGCTTGGTACTATTGATCTCTCCTTTCGTCTCCTCGTCATTGCAGCTTGCTAATTTCTTCATCAAAACTCACACTTCGAGTCTTTTTCGGTTTCTGCTTGACAAATTCTCACTACTCACCGGGCTCGTATCATGAGTTTGAGGGGGTTGTAAAAGTGTATTTTCAATTATTTTGTTAGCTAAAGGATAGTTTAGTCTTTTAAGGCTAATTAGGGTTTAAGTTTTGTTTTATATATATTTGTAATTTTATCTTTTGTAGTTAAGCCTTTGATTATTGTAATAATAAATCTCTTTTGTTTCAAGTGTGTCCCACTTCACCACAATGATAACAACCTTTCCAGTAGTGGTACGAGATCCAAAACTAGCAGCAAGGGCCATCTAATCAATCATAACTGGAGGTGCAAAGGCTGGGGAAGGAGCAGATTAGAGTGACTATTGTTGATGTTCCTCACCATCGATAGTAGCAAAGGCTTCATACAAGGAGGACATGGGTGAGATGTTTAAAATCTGAATGTGGAGACTCAAATTTCGGTTTCAAACCCATCAAGAACTTATATGCATGTTGACGAGCGAGTTATTTAACCATTATGGAAGCCGCCTCAACCAAAAAATCACTTAATAGTTCATATTCGGCCAATTCTTCCCATTGAGACTAAGTATTCAAAAAATTTAGCTATAGAGAATCCTAAACCCTCTTGGGAGGTATGAGAGATATCCTGATAGAGCTAAAAAATGCGGACATCATTACAGGCACGTGCATACATCTGTGTCAACACAGTTAATAACCGAGGAACATTATCATGATACATGAACATGTTGTAGACATGTTCTTCTATAGAATTGAAGAACTAATCGAGGATGGTGCAGTTATCGATTTCTCACTGAACATGCTTAAGATCGGTCTCTAGAGAGGGATACTCAGTCTCCAAAAGCTGACTAGATTTACCTTTCCCCTAAGAAAGAGATGAAAAGATTGCGAAAAGATTGGCTCCTGGTAGAATTTTTTTTTCCATTTATCAATACACTAATAATATGATGAGCCAGTGCGTGTTTAGAAAAAGAAAAACCCGATGGGGATTTTTTTTCCATTTTCCATTTTCCATTTGTCATTGGATTTAGTCAGATCGTCAAGTAAGTCAATGCGAACCAATCAAAAAATAAAGAGCCAGAGAAGTGGTAGAACCAAGAACAATGTTATCGGAAAACAGCGGTAGCCACAAACAGGTATGAAAAGTACAAAAACATGTTCTACAGCATTAGTAAAGCAAGGAGAACTTGAGACGGCACCAGATCAAACCCAATAATCATAGATGGCGAATCTCCGGATCACACCAGAACCAAAATCACAGATGGTGATAGATGGCGAAATCACAGATAGCAAAATCACATATCTGAAATCAATAGTCGGCACACCAACACTCTAAAGATTAGAGAGTTGCACCATGGGGTATCCAAGGAGGCAAAGACGTCAAACAAAAGGGCTGGAGATTCTCCGGTCACGAACCAAGGAAACAAGAAGGAGTTGTTGAGCAAGGAGCAAGGAGCAAGGAGGGTTTCGTAACCGTTGCGAACCAAGTTAGGGCTCCGATTGGGCAGCCGTTGCACCAGAGGGGGTAGACTCCTCCGGCGGCAAAATTTAGGTTAGGGTTTCGACGCCCCCCCCCTTTTTTTGGTCTTAGTAGTCTGTGACGATGGTCATCAATGGTGGTTGGAATCATCGGCAGCAACAACGAGGTGTGGCGATGTTGACGTCGAGGTGTGGTGATGGCAACGGGATTTAGGGTTTTGGTGGTTGCTAGGAGTGGTGTGATTAAGGTTTGGAAAGCGATAAATTTTATTTCTTGTAATTTTGGCTCTAATACCAAAAAAAATTAAAGAATTATGTAAGTTTGGCTTACCTACTAAGAGGAATAGCCATCTATTTATATTAACTGAGTAGGTTTACAAAACTAAAGAAGAATCTAAAAAAAATGCAAGAAATAAGTGAAAGATAATATCATAAATCAAGTTATCTTAATTTCCTAATATATATTATTTCCAATAAGATTGAGGCTTTTACCATACATTCGTGATAAAGATTATTTCACTATATTATCACCTCAAATGATTGGGACTAGAACTCAAGAAGAAGATTTTCTTAATTAGGTTGCCCTTAATTAGTATAAGTTTATATATAATTTTTGTCAATCCATGTGATATGGGAATGCAAAATCTCCTTAACTATTCTTTCAATCAACAAAAATGAAATTTTCTTGGTCATGTCATCATTGTAAGACCTTTAAGGTACATTTATGATTCCATATGAAAATGATTCAACTCTTTTAAGGGGTTTTTTTTTTCCCAAACGGAAGTGCCTTCTTGTAGCCACTTTGCTTGCTATTAATTTTGGGAATTTTTTCAAACTCAACTCACCAAGCCTGAAAACCACTCTCTCGAGGATGACTCTCCAAATTTCTTTTCTTCAGTTAGTTAGATAGTTTAGAATAATATTAAGGCAGTCATGTTTTTTTGTCATTAACTTAATTCGCATACTTTTTGACCTACCAAATTTTCTTTGTCACCCTCGACTTGAATTAAATCACTTACTCTATAAACCTAATAGTTGGTTTCTATTGCACATGGCCATATCGTTTCAAACAACTTTCTCATTTTGTCTTTAGTTAGTACCACTTTTAAAGAGAACATTTATGACAGCGAACTTGTTGGAGAAACTCTATATATATATATGTCTTTTGCCAAATGATTATGAACTCTTTTTTTTTTTCAACTCTCGTAGCTTTCTTGAGAAATTTGTGTTTGTAATTGTTGAAGCTTTTAAGTGTACAAATCAATAGAGGACACGTGGTGATTGAAGAGCTCAGGAAAACCCCCGCGAAGGGCAGTTGGAACCTTGTAGGAGATACTAGCACTATGTTAGCGCCAAGGATCTGGCCTAAGAGGCAAGGACCAAGTTCGAATTCTACCACCGTGGGAGTGAATCTTATGGCTTAGAGGTTGGAGGGTTAAGGTTTTCCCAAGTAGCACCATACTGGACTATGGTACGGTAGGTCAATTTAGCTAGAGCGAGGGGATCAAAATGATGAGTTCTTGTGAATGTGTCGTGACTGTATAACAATCCTAACAAATTTATTCTATCATGACATGATGAGTCTAGCTTTGTTCTTTGTTTTTGTTTACTGGTGTTAATAATTGATAAATTTTCAAATAGTTACCACAACTTAATGCTTGGCCCTAAGATATTAAATCTCAAGTTTAGGTTTAGATCCTATTAAAAGGAGAGGGAAAAACTCGTATTAATTTTTGAGTGGAAACTTTATGAGATAGATGATTTTGCCTTTTAGGTTCAGGTGCCCTTCTGTGTAGTTTAGCTGTTGATGTGGGTGAACAATGCTTAGTTGTCGGAACTTCCCATTGGAGGTGATGAATCCGCTCTAAAACTGTGATTTGGCGATTCAAAATTAGTATCTAGTTAAAACCTAACTCCTATTGAGAAAGAAATTTGCTTCTAACTGGGATGAAACCTCTTAATCATAAATTACAAAACAACAAAATAGAGTTGGAAATTAAGAAAATCTCTAGTATCAAATGGTTATAGGAAAATGAACTCGAATTATAATAGGCTATCATATTTAAATAACATGTATTGATATTTATGAAAAAACAATTTGCAGTTGATATTAATTTTCAATATTTATTCATATTTTAACATATGTAGTAGTACCAAGTAAAAAATAAG
>JAOTRH010000010.1:15777593-15792775 GCA_034768845.1 Heliamphora exappendiculata | reverse complement strand
CCCCAGCTCTTACAAAGTCACAATGGTCAGGGATGTGGGAAATGAACTCCCCCTCCTTACATAGACAACGCCAATTGGTCATAACGTGTCCCTTCCGATTAAGGTTATCAATTGTGAAGATCTTCCAGTGAGCAGTAGACCACCCAAAAAAAGCCACCTTCGAGAGAGCTCTCACGTTCCATACACTTCCACAAAAAGGACGTGCTCCGGCTGTAACGATCCAAATTGTTTAAAACCTCAAATAAATGTAAATACATTTCTTCGACAAATTACAATCCCAATTTCCTCAAAATACAAATGCAGCTCCAAATAAATTTTAAAAATATCTCCAAAATTCTAGTCGCTCCGTTCGTCACCCAACTATCAACCCCCACCTGAAAAAATAATAATAATAAACGTCGAGAAGTATACAATACGACAAGAGTAATGTTGATAGAATAATAAACCCGCAAGAACTCACAGTTCACAACGTTTAACAAATGATGCACATCGAGATCAAGAAATCACAAAGGACCTCATACTCGGTCCTTTTCAGTTCATGATCAGTGACCAGTCTCACCCACCTCACCAAGCACTCTGTTTATCCTGTTTATTGATTCGTGCTATTGGCAGGTCCACTTGACCCATGTACCAAGCAGTTCCATGACACTAAGCTGAGACAAGCTAATACAGTAAATATTCATCAGAACAAATCTGAAATAAAATTCACGGAATTTCAAATGTGCTAAACATTCCAAATGAATACAAGAAGGGAAATAATGAGAGAATACTCTTTGCAGTTGTTTAGAAAGGTGCGTAGCGTATACATCCTGCTTACCTCAAATCAAGATCATAACTGTTATATTCCTAGATTTCACCACCATCAACGACATATTACTGTGGGTATCTAATTGACCTTGCCTCTAGGCAAATGGGCCAGCCTCATAGGCTCCGAGTAAGTAGGCCGTTGGGCCAATCTTCTAGCCTCCGGAAAAGTAAACTGTTGGGCCAATTTCCTTGCCTCCAGGCAAGTAGGTTGTTGGGCCAACCTCTTCACCTCTGGGCAAGTGGACCGGCCCACGGCCTACGCCATCTCCGATATCAAACGTGGACCTAGGTCAGGAGCAAGGCCTAGGCACCTCTCTACTCGAAAATAAAGGAGGCACGTGATTTAGACTTTAGAGGCTAGAGCTTTAGGGTTTGTCAATAGAGTAGCATTCAAGCAACTTTATCTGACCGATCATAGAGAGAGTGACATCTAATCAAGACACAGAGCTCCCACAGGCTTTGGAGCTGGCATCTAGCCGACTAAATCTATCAACGGTATGATATGTCGTATGATACTCTCTCAGCATATCATATGGACCATCAAAGCCAAAAAATCATATCCACAGAATGAATGGCGGATGGGGCACCCGTCGTCCTTAGTGATCTTGAAGATACGGGTGTCTCTTCCACATCGCCTATAAATGAGTTCACTCAAGTCCTCCAAAAAATACCATATTCAACCTTGCAATATATAACTTCTCCATACATCAGGTTGCTCTCCACTGCCACTCTCTCTCTTCCTAAGGCTGCCCTAAGCCCTCACCTCATCCACCTTCGGCGTTTTCGAGCCACCGTAGTACACTCCATCTTTTCAGACTCCCCTACTCCGGTCCACGCCAGAACCCTACGCTTATATTATACTTTGTTGAGGAAGAGTGGTGTCTAACATAAATGACTCCCAGAAAAGCCACACATGGTAGTACGGACAATTCCTAAGCCAGCCTTATGGTGGTAGAGACCTCACCAGGACACCATGCTGACGGTCCCTAGGACGAGCAACCAACTCACCTTATCATTGTCGATCAACTTCGAGCTATAACAAATAACCTCACGGCGATGCAACAAACACAAAACCTTCTCATGGAAACTCTACTTGCCTTGCAGAGGAAACCCAACTCCCTAGCGAGTTCCCAAACGAAAGCAACCTACCCAACCCTCCTGGTGGGCTCGGAAACTCAAGCACAATTGGAACCTGAGGGACTAAGGATGCAATCCCCACCACCACTACCACAGGCAAAGCAACCACCAGTGCGGATCCCCCAAGTTTTCTCTCACGGTGTAGGTTTCGCTCCACACCCACAAGGTTTACTTAGCTCCTCCGTAACCCACTTCACTTTGGAACAAATGAAAGAACACATACGTGCCCTCCTCCAGTAAAAAAAAGTCCCTAGTGCTCCAGACCTCGATTTACGCCCCCATACCCTATGAAGGTCGTAAGTTCTCCCTACCTTAAGGTTATGTTGTCCCCAAGTCCACTCATTTTGACAGGTAGAGAGGAAATGCAAATGAGCACATCACTCGATTCGTATACACGCTTGGTACCCACAGCAGAGATAGAAATCTCAAGCTACGGGAGTTCTCCAAATCCCTCGCTAATAGAGCTTACTCTTGGTACGCCAACCTGGCTCCAAGCTCTATCTCTTAATGGGAAGAGATGGTCAAGAAGTTTTATCCCAAGTTTTCTATGTGGAAGAACACTTAAAACACCTTCCACCTCATGAGAGAAAGTCAGAAACACTCGGAGGACCTATTTACATATATGTGACGCTTTCGCGAACTAATTGTGGACATCCAAGATCCAGTGGGCGAAGACTAGCTGGTAAAGCTTTGCATTGAAGGAATGAGCTCTACCTACGAGATCCATATGGTGAACCATAACTTTTAAGTTTTCTCAGCTCTGTGTTTAGCAACTCAAAACCTCAGCAAAACAGTTAGAGCCGCTCCCCATGAACTACCTCGCTTGTCGAGGTACCAAGATCCCTCTTCTTGGAGGCCTGGTTTTAAACGAGGCCCCTTTGTATACACCGCCTCCGGCTCTTTCAATCGAGCGCATGATGACCGCAGCAAGTGAACCAGGTTTAAGAAGTCTCCGCCTCTTTCAATAACAGTGGAAAAAGCACAAACACTTCTTGATACATGGGTCTATGATGGCAAGGTGGTACTACCCGAAGCTAAAAAGGCCGTTTCAAGAAGGGATCTCTCTCATCTAGATTATTGTATCTATCACCGGATGGTGCAACATGTTATTTAAGAATGTTGGGGATTACAACACCTGGTCAAAAAGATGCTCAAAGACGAACTATTAGAACTCCCCCAAAATAAGGATGCCCACCGAGATCCTCTTCCTCGGCATAAAGACAAGGATAATGCAGTAATGGTGGTCACCTATGGCCACACCGCCGCCTTCAGTGCTTCAACGATGACCATCTCTCATCACAAGGAGCTAGAGGAGCCCATGGCTTGTGAAGTGGTGGTGGAGCAGGATCCACTGACCTTCAAAGAAAAGCGAGCCGTCACCATCCAAAACTCCACTGAGTTCAAATGGTTCTTTGACTAATTCGAACTTTCAGAGCCAACTTGACTCCAAGCAACGAAAGTCATACTTCAAATCGCCGAACAAAACAAAGAAGAATGCATGGAACTATCCGGTCTCGTCCGTAAAATATTGAAGGACACTTCCTTACCTAACACATTCACCGAAGTTGATAAACTATCTTTTCCTCACAACATATCCTTGTACATCCCAGTATTTATCAATGGCATGAAGTTCCGAAGAGGGTTCTTAGACGGAAAAACTTCCCTAAGCATCATCCCTAATTCTACCTTTACAGCGGCAGCCATCCCCATAAGACATCTAGTGAAGCAACCAATCACCATCTTCGAGTTTGGTAACCACAGCCAACAACCAATGGGGATGTGTACAAGTGGACCTAATTGTGGGAGGCATCCACCCCACCATCAAGTTCCATGTGATTTATTCAAAAACAACGTATCATGCTCTATTGGGCCGGACATGGCTCCACGGGCATACCGTTATCCCCTCCACCTATCATCAATGCATGAAAGCCATCCATAAGAAAGCAGTCGTCACCATCTTAGAATCAGATAAACCATCTGCCTTGAGTGCAACAGTTTCTCTTCTTCAGTGGAACTTCCGTTTAGGCCATCTGTCTGCGGCTAAACTTAAATTGGTCATTCCTGGTTTGAGTCATGTGTTTGTTTTTTATTGTAAAACTTGTCGGTTAGGCAAACATCACCGTAGTTCTTTTCTCCATAGTAGTACTAGTCATCTATCAGAATCTTTTGTTGGCGTCCCTCTCACATTCAGAGTACTAATAAATATTATTATTTTGTTATTTTTGTTGATCATTACTCTCGGACCTGATTATTTTTATTGAAACAAAAATCTAAATTACCTTATGCTCTTTTCACATTTTATAATGAAATTTGTACTCAGTTTGGTAAGCGTATTAAGATCCTTCAATATTATAATGATTTGGAATGTATGCAGTCTTCTGTTGATACATTTTGTGTTGATCGTGGTATCATTCATTAGATCAGTTGTGCTCACACATCTTGACAAAATGGTGTCACTAAACGTAAGCACCGTCATTTGTTAGATGTTGCTCGTACCTTCTGGATGGTTCTGTAGAGCGCCTTAAGGCACGTTTAGTTGTCAAAGACTACACTCAGACCATGGTTTTAAAAATCGGGAGTTACTGTTATGTAACACCGTTACGTATAGGTTTCGGTACCACATGATACCCGTTATAGCCGATTTGGCAGTGTGATGAAAAATCACATGCATAAAGGCCGTTACGATCATCGTAAAGGCCCGTTATGGTACCACTATGGCCGTTAGAGCCTCTACAGTGGCTCTTTAAACTGTTAATCAATTGATATCATTTTGGGGCACAATTTCTCACTCCTTTCACCAAAAAGCTTTTCATAACAGCAAAAAATCTCATACTTGGGTGACACTTGATTTGCGAAATTACATAGTTTTTGGTATTTTTTGACTTTCAAAAATGCAAAAATATCTATTTATTGTTGTTCTGAAAAAATTTCAAGATCAATGCAAAATAAGATTAGCATCTTTAGATCTTGTTTGTTTAAGGTTAGATTCATATGTTTAATGTTGTATTATTTTATAATTATTTTTTAAAAGGTACTTTTCAAATTACTTGTTTAAGGTCTATGCAAACTTGCAAACTAAGTTTAAAATCTTTAGGTTTCGATTGTTCTAAATCAAACTTGCAAATTTAATGTTTAATTATTATATTATTTTTCTTAAAAAAGTCAAAAATTTTAATTTTTAAAAAATCTTATTCTGTATCTATGCAAAGTTAAAATTTTTTAGCTCTTGTAAATAAGAACAAAACTAAATATATGGAATATAATTTTAACAGTAATAGAAGTATTAATAATGAAAAAGTAAATATTCAAAATCAAGAGATATCTAAGAGTGAATATTTTCGTTACTTAAGTTCAATTATTAACAAAGACGGAGAGGTTGCAGAAGATGTAACCTATAGAATCAAAGTTGGCTGACTCAAGTGGAGGAATACTTTCAGAATTTTATGTGATCGACAGATACCTACAAGATTAAAAGAAAATTTTATAGGACAACTAGTAGACCAGCGATTCTATATCGAATATAATGTTGGATTGCTAAAAAAAATCATATAAATAAGATGAGTGTTGTGAAAATGAGAATGTTAAGGTGGTGCGTGGTAAGACTAAAAAAGATAAAATTAGAAATGAAAAGATTCGTGAAATAGTAGAGATTACACTAATTGTGGATAAGTTGAGAGAAAATATATTAAAGTAGTTTAAGCACATATAACGTAGACTAGCTGATGCAGTAGTAAGAAAAAAGTAGCAAAATCATTAGTGAAAACAGTAAGGGGAGGGGTAAACCTTAAGTAGCATGAAATGAGATATTAAGAAAAGAAATGAATCTATTAAAATTAACTGAAGATACGACTCTTAACAGAGTAAAATAGCGTAAAAGGATTTATGTAGCCGACCTCAATTGATTAGGACAAAGGCTTAGTTTGGTTTTGTGTTTTTAGGTTAAATTCATATATTAAATGTTGCATTAGTTTTTTACTATTATGATTTAAAAATTCAAAAATAAAATAAAATATTTGTTCAAAATCTATATAAGCTAACCTAAAATCTTTAAATTTTGGTTGTTTTACGTTGAACTTATATGTTTAATGATGTATTATTTTTAAAAAATATTTTAAAACTACTATAAAAATAAATACACATCGGATCATATCTAGAAAGTGAATAAAATTCACCAAAACTATTTTAAACATTAATAAATATAATTTTAAAATAAAAACATGCGTATCAGCTAAATTCTAGTGAGTTGTGCAAAAAAAAAAACAATCCACGGCTCCGGTAACCGCTACTATTACGCTACGACAGTTACGCCCCGAAACCGTGTTACCACCACCGTTGTCGTTATGGCAACTGCTACCGCTATTTAAAACTATGACTCAGACATATAGAGTTGATTACTTAGAGACTTTTTCTCCCGTGGCTCGTCTTAACTCTGCTCGGTTTCTCCTGTCTATTGTCGTTAATTGTTCTTGACTCTTGCATCAGCTTGATATTAAGAATGTCTTTCTTCGTGATGATCTTTAGAAGGAAGTGTATATGGAGCAACCACCAGGTTAAGTGATTCCTGGTAGTGAGCATCTTGTGTGTAACATACATAAGGCTCCATATGGATTGAAGCAGTATCCTCGTGCAGATTTGATCAATTTAGTTCGGTTATGATTACCCATTTCAACGCTCTACCTTTAATCTGTCTTTGTTCATCGCTCATCTACTGGCACTATTATATGCATTGTGTATGTTGACAATATCGTTATTTTGGGTTATGACTAGGTTCGCATTGTTGATCTAAAACGGCATTTAGGGCAATACTTTTATACTGAAGATTTGGGTACTCTTCGTTATTTTCTTTGTATTAAAATTGCTCGCTTCTCTCAAGATATATCACTTTCTCAACGGAAATATATGGTTAGCCTTCTTTTTGAGACTGGTCTTCTTGGGACCCGACTTCTTGACACTCCAATTGAGGTCACTATTAAGTTGATGCAGAGCAGAGTGACCCCTTTCTAGATGTGAGCCGTTATCGACGGATTATTGGGAAATTAATTTATCTTACTGTTACTTATCCCAATATCTTACTGTTATCGACGGATTATTGGGAAGTTAATTTATCTTACTGTTACTAGTCCCGATATCACCTATGCTATTGAGGTTGTCAGACAGTTTGTATATGCTCCTCGTCAACCCCATTTTGATGTTTTTCGTATCCTCCGTTACTTGAAAAGTACTCCCGATCGTGGCTTATTATATCGTCAACCTGATACCTTGACTGTGATTGGCTTCAGTGATGCTGATTGGGCAGGGAGTTGTCTTGATCGACGGTCTACCTCTGGTTATTATATCTTTGTTGGTGGTAATCTTGTCACTCGACATAGCAAGAAACAGATTGTTGCTCGTTTCTGCGCCGAAGCCGAGTATCATGCTATGTCTCATCCTGCCTTTGAAATGTTGTGGGTTCAATCCCTTATTCAGGATTTCGGTATCCATCCCTCTACACATATGGAGATATTTTGTGACAAGCAAGCAGCCATCTTTATTGCTAATAATTCAGTTTTCTATGAGTACACTAAGCATATTGAAGTTGACTGTCACTATTATTCGTAATTTATTGACCAAGCAAATCTTCACTCCTTATGTCCACTCCGAGCATCGATTGGGTGATATTCTTACCAAACCGTTAGCTTTTTCTAATTTTTAACGACTTCTTTTCAAGTTGGGCATATTCATTCTCTACGCTCCATATTGAGGGAGAGTTAAATAATTATTTATGTTTGTTAGCGTAGTTTTGTAATTATATTGATGATTCTAATATAAATACTGGTGAGATGTAGAGGTCGTTTAAGCCTCGTTATTTTTCTCTTAATAATTCTTTTTTGTTTCTCTCTTCTTTTGTTTCTCTTGTTAACCCTAAATCACAAATTAACAATTCAAGTATTAAAATCACCAACCACACACCATGAGGCATCCCATCTAAAGGCAAGGACTCGGCTCATCCCAAAATTCCTCTCTGCCCATGGTTATTAAAAGTGGTAGACGCACCAAGGTGCCAAAGGTCACTTGGAGCCAAGGCACGATGCGCAAGGCGAGGCGCGCACTTTATTAAAGGCATTGCCGAAAAAAATAGCAAATTGCATAAACAATTAATTCAAAATTCAATATAAGAAAATTAAAATTTACATATTAAAAACACTAAGATAAAAAACAAGTTTAATAAACATTTGACACTCCAAACACTAAAAAATAATAAATAATCAACACTTTTTGCTTAGACAAGTATTAAATAAGAAAATTCAACAAAAGTTAGATATACATAAAACATATACTTTTTCTTAGCATTCCTCCATCAAAAAAATATCAATATCTAATTCGAAATTTACAATCGCATGTAAGACTTGAAAGCATATCATAATTAGGAAAAAGTACAAAAATGGGAAAAAGATAAATACAAATTTACTACCAAATATTACTTGAATTAAATGTCAATTCAATTTGAAAGAAACAAAAGAGAAACAAGATAAGGGGAAAAAAAAAGGAGAGAAAATGAGAGACCGAGAGTAAGAAGAGATAGCGACGAAGAATGGAGACAGAAGAGCACAATATAGGTGCAAGTCAAAGAGAGAGAAGGTCATGAATTAAGATTCATACAAGAACTAGAAGAGGAGAAATAAGAAACTAAACTGAAATTCAATACCTAATAGAATCGCATGTCAATTTGTACATGGGCATATTTTTTTCATATCCTCTCTGATAATAAGATGAGGTTGTCTATTAAGTTTCAAGTTTTTAATTGGGTGTGCCTACACTATTAATGTTGAACAAATTTATACATTAGACGGATCAAAATCGCATCAAGAACATAAATAAGGCACGAGGTGTGGGCTTTGAGCCTCTTCTCGAGGTGCGTTTAGACGACGCTTCATTAAACTTGCCTCGACTAACTATATTTGAGGCGCATATTTGCGCCTTGGGCTTAAGCACACACCTACACGTGCCTTTAACAACTATCCCTACCCTCATCATCCCCTACCCCATCATCCCCTGACCAAAGAAAGCCCAATGGAAGCTATTTTCAACACACCAGAACAAGCACGATACTGTAGGGAACTGAATCCCAGGAAACTACGATGATGCATACGAATCAAATCAAAAACGCGGAACGGCATAAAATCTATATCAAAAAAATTGTGCAGCGCCGAACCATTTGGACGGACGTGGAAACCGTCTGAACGAAATCCGTACCGAAAAAACAAAACTAGACCTCGAACCCTAAAACAGAAACCCGGTACACCCACAAAGCAGAATAGGGATTTATACCTGCCCAATCTCACTTATTTAATCACGTTTCTGTTCTTGAACTTGAATCGAAAGACCAACGCTGCAATCAGCCGGCAATCTTTTCTCCGTTAAGATCTTCTACTGTATTCCTGGATATCGAAAACAAGAACTAAGTGTGGGCTTAGATCCTTCATGCTCCAAACCGTGTTTGGCTACCTCTCTTTTTCTGATTCTCACGAATACGTGGAAAACTTAAAAGACTGAATGTGACTTCTATCTGACGGCCAGAGTTATAACGACATATAAATAGACTACAGCAGATAACTGTAGAGTAAATAATACATGGGCTTCCAACGTAATTATGAAATCCTGCCTCTAACCTAGAAGCAATTTTATAAAAACAAATTATAATTCATTCAACTAAAAAATTATAATTGCACTCCCAACCTTATTCTCAAAACTAATTATTCGAGCTCTTATTATTAAATGCTTATTATTCTCCACACGTTAAGATTACAGATACCAACCAATTAAATTAAATTACTGACAATTATATTTAATCGATTTTTCTTCGATAATTCCTTAAACCCTTCCGCTTAACTTATTTGACTGCCGAATTATAAAATCCACCCGTAGGGTTTAGCTCGTTCAAAACTTATAAGCTTCCTTAAAGAAGTATCATCAATCCCAATACTTCGAAACGTGGATTCCACCAATAATTAATATCTACCATATACTTAATACTGTTATCCAACTCACCGGAATTATTGACCCATAAAAAATCGCACCATCTAATAAATCAAAACGAATATTAAATATACACAAATAATAATTATTTTGAAATTAAGAGTATAAGCACTCATAATAACTATAGGGTGTAAATTAATTTATGAAATCAGTATAAAATTAATTACCCCAACTTGTCATGTTCAATACACACAAAGTGTGCTAGCACAGCGAGTCGAAACAATAGACGGCGCTATTATCTGTTCTCCGTAACCAAGACAGATATACTAAAACTTTATGCTACAGTCGTACCGATGGTTTGTCCAATTTCATCTAAACTGTAAATCAAAACTTATATTCTACAAGATCTTTTAATTTGGTCTTCCATGTGTAAATCGAACTCTACACACCAGATTAAATACTATGTAGAATAAAAGACACATGCACAACATTAAATAAATAATAAAACGCATACACTGCCCATAAAAATTCTCATTAAAATAGAAAAATAATTTTTATTAATAAATAAAAACAAAACCAAAAATCTAAATATAGTTTTTAGTATACAACCCTAATAGATACGACATAGCAACACTCCTCTTAATCTTCTATGAGCACCACCCTTTTATCCCACATCACCAAGATACTCCCTGCAATACCCACGACTGACAAAAACCAATAATCCACCAACCTATTGCTCCAAACACTGCGCACAATCAAGTCTGATATAGACTTCATCTTTGTTTCCATCAGACATATCACATCTACCCTCCAAGACCTCAAGAAAGATTTTAGACTTCATCCTCGTTTCCATCATGCATGCCACATCTCCTCTCCAAGACCTCGAGAGAATCTCAAATCTCTTTGCATTCGAATCCAAATCCCTCGCATTCTAATACACAATCTTGATCTTTATTGACAAATAAGTAAAAAGCCCCTCTTCTTCCTAATTCCACGCTCAGAACCCTTACTCTCACCCATGTTGTATGAAAGGTTCTTCAACTCCCTATCTGACCTCTTCCAACCAGAACTGACCTTCCCAGTGCTATTGCAAGCAATCCCCTCACCCTTTCTTGCCTCAAGGACACCAACAATGCTATCACCTCTTCTATTCCGTTAAGAGAAACACCCAACTTCTTTTATTTTCTTCAAGACCCAAGCCAAAACCAGTCTTGACTGAGTGGTTCCCAAGGATTAAAAAAAATCCCCAAACCTCCCTGAGGGATCAAACACAGAGTGCAATCGAACACATACACACCTCTTCTAACGATTAGATCACCTGAACCCTCCCCAAAACCAGAATACCCTTCTATAGAGCCCATCCCACCAACTGACCACACATTCCCCACCAAAGCAAGAGACTCAACCGCCTTCCTCCTCTCAACCTCTACAGGCCTCCTGGCTCCTCAACACCATAAATGGCCCACCCCATCTACCTCTGCAGGCCTCCTTCTCCCTCTGCCCTCACAGACCAGT
Source organism: Heliamphora exappendiculata (assembly GCA_034768845.1). Classification (NCBI taxonomy): domain Eukaryota; kingdom Viridiplantae; phylum Streptophyta; class Magnoliopsida; order Ericales; family Sarraceniaceae; genus Heliamphora; species Heliamphora exappendiculata. Next base: position 15,781,360 of record JAOTRH010000010.1, on the reverse strand, counting down.
CCTCTGCACTCCTAACAGCCATAGAACCCGACTCAACAGTCCATCCAAAATAAAAACATTATAATTTCACATAGCATGAGCTATTTTAGATATGCTTGGAATAACTGAATCCATCGTGAAGACTTGGGTTATAATCGGACACGATTTCATCAGTCTTGTCCAAAATTAAACCCCATTGACATACTGCAATGCTTTTCCAAACATTTCCTCATTTCTGGATCTCCACCAAAAATTGATCTTTGGATGATTGAAGCATCGTTCCCAGAATATAACCTGACATTATGCAAAGATCTTCGCAAGCTGGTAACTGTCAATTTACTTAAATGGTATAGCACTAAATTGAGTGCCCCCAAAACCCTCATGATAGACAACTCAAGATCCAAAACAAAAATAATAACAGCAACAACCACATTCAAACTTTGCAAATTTGGTTTCCTTGCCCTTGTCCTTGTTTTGGCATGAACTTTTTCAGGGAGCATTCACTATCAGATGCAAAAGAATTCAGTCAGTTAATAGAATCCCGAACTCAGATACTACACGGTATTAAAGTAAACATACCTGAAGCAAAGGGAGTTGAAAATGTAGAAATTCCGGGAGAAGGGGTTGAACCAAATAAAGAAGCAGTACTAACAAAGGCGGGAGTTGAAGTGCCAAGAAGTGGTGTCTGAGGTGAGGCACCAGATGTTCCAAATAAGGAGGATGCTGGAGCAGAAGTGATAGGAGTGGAGAATAGAGAAGATGATGATGTAGCAACAGATGGAGTACCAAAAAGTGAGGACCCACTCCCCGATGATGATGCTGCAACTGCTGCAGAAGTGTGCAGGGCAGATGATGCCCCAGGTGTTGCAGAGCTAGCAAACAACCCCGCAACTTGAGTTGATGGTTGTGAAATTGCAGGCAAATGCAAGGTTGGATGTACCCTCCGAGCAGCAGCTTCTTGTTTGGCTGTTTCCCGTCGATCAGCCTCAAGAAATGGATCATTCCCATCCCCCCGGCGTCGCTGGTCAGCAAGATATGCTGTTTTCATGGATTCAATATGTTGATGAATGCTCTCCACCTGCAGAGTAACAGGTTATACAGCTCTTACAAATGAAAAGTACAGAAACAGCATACTCATGAGCACATGAGAAGCAACTCCAACCAAATAAGCAGCATGTCAAAAAGTTAAAAAAGAATTATAAAGGCCATAGGATAGTTTCTATCTCCATTACAGTAACCTCACACTCATATTTTCAGTAGTGACATTACAGGTCTTAGCAATTCTAAAAGATAGTTTGGCTATCCAGTCACCAAAACTGCCACTAATATCATGAAATTACTGAAATTAATGTAAATAGTTGCACGAGGCAGAAGTAGTGGCAAGGATGGGAAAGCAAGGAGACATAGAAGAGTCTAAGGTTGAAAGTATCAATGGGATCATCTATATATAATATACATAAACATATAAATGTATTATACATCTTTTTTTCTTAATGCTAATATACATTAATATGAATAATATATTAGAGATTGATTTCAAGTGCAAATAATTGTTCTATAAATATAAATAAATATTACGTAGATAGAAAATACTATAATGTATTTTGAGTTATTTATTCCTATAATCTGATGGCTACTAGAGATTTTTTTTTTTTGTGTTTTGTTGCTTTGTGATTCTTATGTTTGAAAGGCTCCATCCCAATTGAGTGTGAGGTTCTTTCTCAATAGAAGCAACGCTCTAATTAGATTCTTTATTTGAGATTTTTTATTAATATATAAATTTTCAGTCATTTAAATTTCAGTCATTTACATTTCAATCATTTAAATTCCTCTCTATATATTAATTGTGACCCTGCTAGAGGTTCGTGCAAGTAAGGGAATGAGGCACACATACTGTTCTGCCTTTCAAAAGATAGACTTTCAACTTTTTCATGTGTGCACGTGTGTGCGTGTTTTGTTGGAGGAGAGGGGGACAAAGAAACTAAAAATTTCCAACATGTTAAACAACTAAGAACTTTTCCCAACAATATATTAAGCTAATAATACCCAGATTACAAGTTCTAATTTTGCCTACACACCTGCTTTCATTACCACACACAACCTGATGCACAATATGCACTACTAACCATAAAGAACTCTGATGCACAGAAAATTGAAAAACACAAGAAATTTATTTTTATTTACCTTGGCTGCCACATGAACAAAAAAGTCATGAACATTTGACATGACCTTGGGAAGAGACTGCAATAACGAGGAGCTAGAATTTAAAGAGTTCCTGTCAGAATCTAGGAGCAGTTGCTCTAACTCTTCAATCCACTGGCGGCACTCACCAAGATACTTCTCAAATCTGACAACTGTTAGCTGCAAAAAGGGAGATGGTTTCTTTGGGAGCCCACTATAGAAATCAAAAATTGGCACTACAGAGGTAGCTAGTGGTTGACTACTAGCATTAGGAGTCACTGTAGGCCCTGAAACCTGAGACGGCACAGTTGCATTTGAAGCAGCACCTGTATTTGGATGAGTAAACCTTGGGCGTAACATCATGAAAGAACGAACAGCAACCTCTGTGTTACGTAGCATATCTTTGATGACAACCATTAGTTCTTGCAAAACAGCTTTCTGCCGTTCCATTGCTGTACTGATTCCACCAAGTTCCTGTAATTACAACTTTGAAATTTTTATCATCATGCTATAAATCAGAATAAAGAGAAAATAACGCTTTAAAGAAGTCGTATAAGTTCCAAGAACTGCACTGCTTTCAAAATACTTCTAAAAGACACCGAGGTTTGCAATTGGTATTACTTGAACACGATAGATGACGACTTTAAATGGTTAGTTTAAGAATACTTGAGGGCATGGATGCCACCACCTTGATAAACCAATCAGTAGTCAACCAACAGTCTAATAAATTTAACAGCAATAATATACCCATAGTTTGCAGAACTCTCATGTTGGTGTATAATTGAAGAAATTCTGAGGCCTATGGAACAATTTTGGCTTCCAATCTTGATTGAGAAGATGGTATATGGATATTGGAAATAAAGCAAGAATTCTGATAGAGACATCCATGTTGCTTGGATAACAGAGAACTTCACATCTGATCACTCCAAATTTATTGATCAAGGACATGGACAAAAAATGCAAGAAAATTCTTGGAAGGTATTTTGCTAAAAGATTATCATAAAAAATCAGTGACGAATGAATTTCAGGGCAACATAAGACTGGTTTTATTCAGAAGACTAACCAACCCAACCCAAAAGATGGAAAAAAGTTCCCTAGTTTGCACAGGCATTACACAGGGCTGAAAAAACTCAATTTTCTCTTGTAAAATGCATCTTTGAGCTTGCTTATAGCCAAGTTTAGCGAAGGTTGAGCCAAATTTAGGCTCGTTGTAACGTGGGCCAAGCTAAATCAGCCAATGGCAGAGCGCGATACGGCCAGTGATTCCAATGTTATTGAGAACATTTTGATTGGACAAGATTGAAATTGCCCTCTTTTGAATGCAAGTTTTCAATTCACATTGAATATTTAATTCATAAGATAACGAGTATTAAATTTTAAACCACATAAAGTACCTTATAGGATCAGAACTACATTGTAGGGACCCAGTCCCTTGTAATTTAAAAAGATTAATTAAAACATGTCATGACATGTTTGGTGAAGTAAAATAATGTTTCAAAAAGAAGTTCGGACAAAAATATGTGAAAAATGTGTGAAAAGAAAAGTGACATACCTTCACTATTTTGTTCATAACTTTTTGTACAAAATGAATTTTGTTACGAGGCTAG
>JAOTRH010000010.1:15767454-15777493 GCA_034768845.1 Heliamphora exappendiculata | reverse complement strand
TGTGAAAAGAAAAGTGACATACCTTCACTATTTTGTTCATAACTTTTTGTACAAAATGAATTTTGTTACGAGGCTAGAACCATTGGAAAGTAGACTTCCGGGACTTCAATTTGAACACAAGAATAACCCTATTCGGAATTCGGATGAAGGAGATATGATCGTTTAAAGTCGGGACAGCAGTGCAGTGAAAAGTGCGTCCGAACGGAAAATATGGGCGTCCGAACGGAAATGGACCATAAAGTTTTGCGTCCAAACGGTGTCCAGATGAAAATTGGCCAGTGTGTTTGGCGTTCGGACGGGATTAAGGGCGTCAAGACGGAACGCGACGGGGAGAAGCTTTAAAGTCAGGTTTGGGGGCTTTTCTCTCCTCTCTCTCTCTCTCTCTCTCTCTCTCTCTCTCTCTCTCTCTCTCAGCAAAAACTTGAACCCTACGGTTGTTTTAGATGATCTCTTAGAGCCTTCTTGCTCCATTTGAGTAGATTTCTTGCTTCCCTCCCGGGTGGACATCCATTGGAGGCTTGACCTTGACGTTGGAAGCTCGTTCTCATTGTACAGTTGGAAGATTCAGTTGATTGAAGCTTAGTAGGACTCCATACTACTGTTTTGTATATCTAAAAGGTAGGATTTATGACTAACATTGTTAGATATGAGTCGATTATTTTGAATTTATATATCAAATCACGATAAATCTATATTTTTGGGACCCTATATTAGGGTTTAATGTTAAAATATGTTAAATCTTTGATGTGTGGGTGATTTAAGGTGATTGTAACTTGTTGTTGTTGATGGATATGGTTGGGTTTGAAGAATGAGGAATTAGGGTTTGGTTTTTGGGTCAATCCTTAAAAAAATTGGGGGGTTTTGGATTGATGAACTCAATGGTGAAATTGATTAATAATTTGGTAAATTGTGTGTTATGGGGACCTATTTACATGTATAAAATCCATGAACTTGATGATATTTGAACTTCACCTAATAATGAGTTGGGGTTTTGAACAAACCATGGAAACTTGTAGGGTTTTGGGAATTACAAGGTGTTGGTTGGGGTTTTAAGCTAATTAAAACCAAATATATGAAATTGGGTAGATGTGAAGAATCATGGGATGTTTGGTGGGGCTTTAAGTTGATAAAACTCGAATGTAAAACGTATGAAATATCGGTGATTATTAATGATTTTAACATTGGCGTGTGTTGAGTGTTGACGAGAGGAACTATGTTTAGGTTGGACTATCGTTTGAAATCTTGAAAATGATGGTGTGAATGAACAGATTTGAGATCCGCGGATCATAATTATGGGTTAGTCCAGCTCCTCGGTGAAGACCGAAAAACTGCACAGATTTGGATATTCTACCCATCGACTAGTAACCGAGAAAGTGGCATTAGTCACGGCGGATAATAGAACGCATTTTCCACTTGGCGGGCCTCGCGTGTCCCGGTCAGTAGTAGCCATACATGGGTCTATAAGCTCGTTCGGTGTCGGTTCTTAAAAATTTAAAACCATAATTGGGTTGGGTGCTTGGCCCACGGTGAAAGGCCGTAAAAAGTACATGAATTGAATTAGGTTAGACACTTGTCCCTCGGTGAAAGACCGTAAAATAATCCTTGAATCGAGTTAGATTGTAAAACCACAAAATGGTTGAGATATAAAGAGAAGCGGGTAAAGTGTGTGCGTGTGTATATGTATGCGGGAGTTGTGGAAATTGATAATTTGAAATGGGTATAATGAAATTGAGATAAGAGATTAAATGATGGGTTGTGAGGGAAATTGGGTCTAATTTTACATAAGGAAAATTGGTTATGTGAATGGGTTTTCGATAAAGAATGGAATTCGGTTTGATAAATCTATGTGTTGTATTTCGCATAACCATCATCGCATATCACGCATATGTTCATTGTTAGTCAATTTCCTACGAACCTTGACTTATGTTGTTTAACAACATTTCAGGTGATAGCAGAAAAAAAAAGCCATGGATTGAGAAATACGGTTTTAGAGACCCTTTTTGTGTAGCTTAATAGAATTACACTCCCATGGATGATACCTTTTGAGGATAGGAATTGTAAAGATGTAACTCTCTTGAACACTTTGTACGGATGTTTGTAGGTTTAAGTAGCCCGTTCTGTAAGACTCTAAGGTCATAATTTCATATCTTGTATGCATGTAAGGGCGTTGGATTCCTTGACTTGGGATGGAGTATTGTGATCTCAAACTTTGGATTTTCAAGATTTTCAGATTGAATGGAGATGTTTCCTTACTAAATGTATGTTTTCCTTGGAATTTGAGTAAAACATGTTCAAAACTTATGAAAATCAAATGTCGTCCAAACTTTTAGAAAAACCTTCATAATTTTGGCCAGGAAACTCTCGGGTACCTCACCGCTCGAGCGGTGGAGGGCCCACACAAGCAATCCATCGCTGTTGGAAAAATTTTGTTGGCATTTTTTTTGGGCATTCTTTGGGATCAAATTGATCTTTTGGGAGAATTTTGCAAAGGTAATTAAGTCCTTTACACTAATCTTTGACGAGAAAATTGGAAATTTAGACTCTTTTAACAAAGTTTTTCTTTACAAGTTCGCTGGGTTTGAATTTCTTAAATCAGGTTCTTTTCTTCATACAATCGTGCGGGTTTATATTGTTATGAAACAGGGGCATTACATACACTATTTTTTTATCTTTACTCATCATTTTTCAATAAAAAAGTTCCCACAATAGGTTCGACAGCATAATTGACAGTAAGAGTTCAGCACATGCCTCAAATACCAGTTTTAGTTTATCCAAACCACGCTTATGACGTGTTCATAGCAACCAATATAACAAGCAAATCGGGGCTCAATACCTCAACTTACTTACCCAACTGACGGCTGAGGCTGAACTCTAACCTAAGTTCCAAAAGCAGGGAATGTCTTCATTTAAAAGAAAAGAGTGGCCAGTCTAGCTGTTAAGCATGCCCTTGGTGCTCCATTAGGTCCACAACAAAGGCACAAAAAAGATCCACTGGCCCACATGAGCATTATATGAGGGCTGTTAAGGGTGCAGTTTAAAATTTTGCAGCATGGAAAAAACACCGTTCAGAATCAAAAGAGTATCAAGGAACCAGCACCAGCCAATTGTTCTAATAAAAATCTGACATAAAATTACACTAAACATAAAATTTCCCATTCCAATGCCAATAACATTTATTCATTGAAAAACCCTGTAGATATTTACAAACTAGCCAAAAAAACAAAGTCAACAATGCTACGGATAACAGAGCAACATAACATATTTTGATCTCCGCCAGAATCTAAATAAGTTTAAGAATGTCATACATCACCTCAAATTCCCACATCAATGATAGTATTTGTTAGGATTTAGATCCTAAGATAGTTTGGCAATTCGTTTGAAAAAACACATCAATCTTCTTGTAATTTTTAATTTCGTTTCACTTGGAAATTGATTTCATTCCATGTATATTTGTTCCATTGTTGAATCTTTTTATGACATGAATGTAAGTGTTGAAGTGTTGGAAAGTTGATGGGAGAAGATTTGGGTGCTTTAGAGGAAAATATTGCAAGCAGAAAAAGACGGATCGATCTACAAAGAGACAAATCGATCGGTCTATTGGTCTGATAAACTACTGAGAGCAATACAAGACGGATTAATAGACAAATTGATCCAGATCGATGAAAAAATCAATCAATCTTGAGACAAGTCAATCGGTCTTTAAGCGGAACAAATTTATATTAGTCAATAGGGTTGCAACAACTGTGTATTCTTTACACTCTCATTGAGACTGCTTTGGGCAACTCGTGGGGATAGCTTTTAGGGCTTATTTAGAGAGTGCTTTCCATGCTTGATGATGATCTTTGATCATTGATTCCTCATTGAAAATCATCAAATGATTTGGTTCATCATCTACAACATGCTAATGGTATCTCTTGGGTGGATTCTCGAGAGTTAAAATCTACGGTGAATTCCGACGGCATTCAAGCACAGGTTGGTGAACATGGATGTAGCAAGAGTAAGCATGCATCTGTAGGTTATGAATTCAACGATGATTTGTAAAATCTCATATAACCAAAGTTTTCTCATACTACTTGATTCTTGACCGGTGGTGGTTATGTGGTTTTTCTCCCTATCTTGGGGTTTTTCACGTTAATACCATTTAATCTATATTGTATGATTTGTGTTTGTTTATTTGCTTTTTTTATATTGTATTGAATATGTTGGTTGAAACCCTTGAGAAATATCGATAATTGCAAATGATCTTTATAAAGAATTTCAATTGCCATCAAAGCGGGTCATTTAAAATTTTTATAAAAAATTCATATATTGATAATTTGCTAATATGGATATTCCCAAACAAGGACAATCTACCATTAGACATCTCCTAGATGGTTCGAACTATCCATATTTGGAAAGCTAGAATGAAGGCTTTCTTGAAATAAATTCATAAGAAAGTGTAGATGTCCATTGTGGATGGTTACACTCCACTGACTGTTGTTAGAGATGGTGATATGGTACCTAAGTCCTCAACTCAATGGGAGAGAAACGATTTTGAGAAAGCTGGTTAGAATAGTAAAGCCATTAATGCTACCTTTAGCAAAATCACTAGAGAAAAATTTCGCATAATAAGCACGTGATTTAGCCAAAGAAAAGAGGAAAGTTTTGATGAATTTAACGCTAAGTTAAGTAACACTATCAACACATAATTTAATCTTGGAGAGAAAAATCTCTAACTCAAAAGTTAGTTAGAAAAATTCTATCATTACCTAAACATTTCCAACCAAAGATTACTGCTATAGAGGAAAGTAAAGATAGATTCCTTAACAGTGGAGACTTTGGTTGGAAATTTGCAAATCTATGAAATAAATTTTCAATACAACAAAAGTTCAAAAAATGCGGCTTTCTCTTTAGCTTAAGGTAATGCAAGCGATTCTGGTGACTTGATCCTGGAATGATGAGAATGTTTGTTAAAAAGTTTTAAAAATTTTAGAAAAACAAAAGGCCCAATCATGAGGACAACTCTCGAAGGAAAAACAGTTCTAACAAGCTTAGAATTTGTTCTAGAAATGAGAAGAAGGGAACGAACGGACCCTCGAAAAGGCCATCCCAGGTAATACAATGCTATGAATGTAAAGCATATAGACATATTGCCCTAGAATGCCCAAACAAACTTAAAAAGGAGCAAAGAGTGTTCATCGTCACATGGGATGACAAAAGTGAGCAAGAAAATAGTAAAAAGGAAGACTCAAATGATGGACATGAAAATGCGATTGGATTTGTTGCTTCAGTGCAAGATCATGGCACCGAATTCGACAATGAGAGCACCATTGGTGACCCTCATATGGATGAATCTGATCACGTTAGTGAAGAAATTGAGGATGAGGTTGATGACCTCGATGAAGATGGCGCTCTATAACAAGATTACGATAAGCTAGTGAAAGTGTAAAGAGAGTAGCTTTAGGGTTTTGGAGAAAGAGAACATGATGAAAAGAAATTAGGGTTTTGGGAACTTAACCAGTTCTCTCTCCCTGACATCTATTTATATTAAATAAGCATACTACACAATAACACAAATACCTTTAATACAGAAAAGAAAGACTAACAGATCTTTATGATAAGAGCTACAAATTGACCAAACAAAATGGGAAATTAACTAGTAAACTCAAGATGTGTGAGAAAAAGAGAGAGAAAAGCCAAAGCAAGAGCTCTTGGTAGCTCAAGCTAATAATTGCCAATTGAAGTCTCAAATGGCCATTTTGCATGAAAAACATATTTTGTGTGAACTAGAGAGAAACAATGCATTATCTCTAAAAGATGATCAAATGAGAAAGATTGTCTTGTTGGAGGATAAATTGTATGATAGTCTTGTTGTGATTTACAATCTCAAATTGCTAAACTTAAGGGTGACTTGAATGGGCTAATTGTCACGACCTTGGGTTTTCCAAGACAACCGTGTGGCACTTAAGACACTCACAGCTCGCTCGTGATACTAAGTAAGCCTGACTCTACAAAAACTCTGAAAGAGAAGAGGGCTAAGCACTTGAAGAATAAAGAGTATTGCTTTTGAAAGAATGGAGATTACAACACTTGCTACCTCTTTATATAGGCGTCCAAGGATTCAACCAATGGCTAGGATTGACCAATGTATCCTTGATCTAACGGTTAAGAGAATTCTAAAACATATTCTAAAAACCTTTCCACCTCCATACTAGACTACTCTATAATGTTCTATATAATACCATGTGTATTTACAAGTGTTAGATAAGCCTAGAATTCTCTAGGCTTCTCTAGAATAATTCAGATTCCTCCGGAACACTCTAGGTACTTAAGGGTTCTCCCATGTGCCAGATTCTTCTAAGATGTTCTGGAGTCTTCTAAGAGCCTCTCTTGTCATCTTCTAGCATTCTTCTTGCTTGGAAGTTGGCAATTTGTGACATAATACTACTATTAAGTGGTGGAACACAAGTACAGTTGCTTTGGATAAAATACTTGAAAAGCAAAAGTCGGCAATGGATAGAACTGGGAATGGATTCAATGAAGCCTTTTCGAGCACAAGGGACAAAGGAAAGAAGAAAATGAATTTCGTCCAACAAAAAAAGCTTTGACAATGCTCCACAAATGGATTTGACATTGCTCCTTCACCTAAGACAAAGACAAAAGGGAGGTTCACAATTGGTAATACCATCATTGCACATGGAGAGGTAAGCACATCAAAGTTCAACCCTATTTGTCATTATTGTAGAATTCTTGGGCATATTCAGCCCAATTGTAGAAAATTGAGAACATATGCTCCTCAAAACGAATTCGTGCCAATTTGTTATCATTGTGGAATTAAAGGTCACATCCGATCTCATTGTTTTCAGTTGAATGGAGTTTCACATGTTTATCCCGAATACCAATGTGGTAACAAAAGAGGTAGGTTATTTGGCCAATTGAGAAAATATAGGAACTTTTGGGTGAGAAAAAGTGATTTGGAGTTATTTGTTACTCATACAATCCTAAAAGGTTCGAAAACTTTAAAATCTAGTTTGTTTACTAAACCTATAGATTTTATTTGGTTTGTCTTCCGTAGAAAAACTGTAGGGGTTAGTTTCTATATTTTATTCTAGTTTTTTTTTAATCTCTATTCAAGTCATATTTTTTGTTTGTCTTGTCAAGTGACATGGTTTCTCCTATCGGTAGTAGTTTAGCTTTCTCGGTTTTTTTAAGTTCTTTGTTTTTAAAAAAAAAAGGCTTAATGGGAGCATGAATGATTTTTTGGGCTAAACCTAGTTTTGGTATACACGAATAGGTTCATACAGTTTGATGATAGATTTTTATCTATATCTTTGCATGCATAAACTTTGAGAATCTTGTATATTCTGTGGCATTAAGAGTTGTTCATACTCTACCTCTTTGTGTTGCACACCCAATCTTACACGCCCCAATGAAAGGTTCCTTCGAATTTGAGATCACATTTTTCTAGGGGGGGTTTAACGTCTCTTGAATTGTCTCTCCATAGATTGACTGCATAGTTTATATCCCAACATTAAAGATTGATCTCTACATCCATTCTCATGTATCAATCCTTGCTCCCTCCATCTGTGAAATTAATATTGGCTTGAGGAAAGGGCTGCCTCGATTATGAGTGATAGCCCCTAATTGACTATCCTCAAGTTTGTTCTCTTTAAGTCAAAAGCAACTAATGAAAGCTCAAGAAATGTGTTGATTAAAAAAAAAAAAACTGTGAAGGTATAAGGTATTGTATTGAGGGGGAACTTCCTTGTATTCTCAAACACATATTGAGATTAAATTGGTTTGCCTCCATGTTGAAGATACTCTTCAATTGTTGAATGAAAGTCAATCATATAGATCCCAAACAAGACTTGAGTTGTAAGTCTCACGCACTCACATGTACACAAATAAGTAGGTTTTGAACTTCAATTTTGATAATATAGAACATAATTTTCTCTCATCGTGTATGTTCTTTTTCACGTTAAAACTGGTTGATCTTTAAAAATGTACAAGACCACTCATGTTTAAGAGCTATGTTAAGCCTTTTGTATCATTTGATAGTTCCTATTGTTCTCTAAAGTATTTCCTTGTGTCGTACTATGTTTTTCTTTTAAGAGCCTTTTCGGTTGCCAAGACTTGTATAATTATCTAAATACTTTGCAACAATTTTGATACGTCTGATTCATCAATGAATCAAGCGGTAATTTAGTCCTCTCAATTGTTTCATTTCTCGTCATTACAGTCTAATTCTTGCATGTGTTTGGCCTCCTCACATAAGAAAGTTTGGCCACACATGAGTGATCGTGTTGGGATTATTTAGTAGTTTAGGAATAACATATTACATTACCCAAAAGCATAGTGAACAACAATTCGGGCAGGCAAAACCTTTTCTTGCAACGTGGACAATTCGGGAAGATAAATATGAACCACTTAGTTTGTTTAGTCATTTGAAAGGACAGCATGCCACATGGTACTCCGAAAACCACTTAATAATTTGCCCAACTAAAGACATTCGGTAAATCAAAAGAGTAAAAAACCTGGACAACGTGGCTTGCATCGGGCTCGAACCCGTCATTGGCGACTGAAGAATCAAAAAGCCGACTACACTGATCCATCCTCTGGCTCTCGTCCCTATACTCCAGAATCTTCTCCCTACGCACAAAACCACTACTTTAGCAACTCAAAGCCCTAAAACACTACCATCGCATCCAAACCCAACCAGCAAATCGACCAAAATTCACGTTTTATACAAAATTCAAATGCAAAATCTAAACCCCCCCCACCCCCAAAAAAAAACAATGCAGAGCTTCAAAACAATACGAAAGAATTTCAAATGAGCATAAATCTTTAACTCGTAAGCTATATTATAGCGTAGAGTCCGAACATACTCGATTTGGAGGAGTAGTTTTTGGGAGTCGGGGTGGAGATCGGCCCATTTGGTGCCGTAACTGGCCGGAGCTTTGTCGTTGGTGAAGAGATAAAGTTGCTGCTGCTGTGGCTGTGGCTGTTGCTGTTGCTGTTGCGGCTGGTGCTGTTGTTGAAGAAACTGTTGTGGCTGCGGTTGTGGCTGAATTTGAAATTGTTGCTGTTGTTGGGGTTGGAAAAAGGGAGAGCTGCTCTGTTGGAACGGCGATTGCTGTTGCGGCGTGAATAGTTGCAGCTGCGGTGGCTGTTGCGGCGGCGTGAACGAAAACGCCATTGTTTTCGAACCCTTTTCCTCTTTATGTTGTTGTTAATTGGGTTTTGGGCACGTATCAAAAACCTCACCCTGAAATTGAAATAAGATTGATTGATTGGAACAGAATTCTGAAGCAGAAGATAAATAACTTCTGGAATATCAAAAAACAAAAAACAAAAAACAGAACACCCTGCTCTAAAACCCTAGAAGAAGATAGGGTATTGAGGGACTTGAGAGGGAAAAAGACCCGCCTTTGGAAATTCGTTTTGCGGAAATTTTTTGTGGACGGGAAGCAGAGATGATTCCAAAGTACACAAGCATTACTAATAAATTACTCTATTAATCCTTTTTTACATTATTATGAAGTTACCATTTGAAATAAAATCCTAATATTTTTTCTCCCTAAGTAGAGATGTAAAAGTGGCCCGAGACTCGACGGAGGCTCAAAGTCCACCCAAAGCCCGCGCACTGTAGAAGCTTGGCCCGATCCTTCGCCGGCCCGAATGGACTGGGCTTGGGCCACCCGTCAAAGCTCGACGGGACACACTGGCCCGACTCGATTCCAGCCCGCTCAAAAAAAGCCCGAGGCACGCCCGAATGGAGCCCGCCACAAAGCCCGGGTCGGGCTAGCCGTTGGGCCTGGCCCGGCCCGGCCCTCTCCCCCTCCAACGGTAAGTTTTTGAGATGAACGGCTGAGATTAGATTTTTTAAAAAATTTGACGACTGGGATTATTTGACTGTTAGGCCCGGCCAGGCCCGGCCAACGGTTAGTTTTTTTTTTTTTTTAAACATAATTTTTTCTCTATAAATAAGAAGCTCCCTTTCATGTTTTTTTCATCCAAACAACTCTCTTCTCTCTACTCTCTTCTTTCTAATTTTTCTCTC
>JAOTRH010000010.1:15741354-15767354 GCA_034768845.1 Heliamphora exappendiculata | reverse complement strand
TGATTAAGTGATGATGGGGTAAGAGTTAAACATGACCTCGATGATGTTGTGGGTGAGTGTTTTGAACATGGATACGCGTGAAAGGTATGTTCAGGAAAGAATATGAGGTTCTAAGTGATGTCCGAACAAAAATATGAGAAAAGCGTGTGAAAGAAAGTGACATACCTTTACCTTTTTGGTCATAACTCTTTGTACAAAATGAATTTTGAGCAAAGCTTATGTTGTAAGCTTCCTCTTTTCTCTCCTCAAACCCTAAAACCCTAGCTCTGCCTTCTCTCTAGGCTTTGGGTGTGTTCGGGCTCGGATCTTGGTGATTGGGGGGCGAATTCTTGATGTACACGCCGCGGGCCTCACTTTCATCCGAATGGAATTGTGTTTTGACGGGTTTGGCTTTTCACCGGTTGGTAAAGCTTCAGGTTTGTGACCCTATGAGGTAGAATTCTACACTATATGAAAGTTTAAGGGTGATATATGTAATTATATGTTGTTTCACCGTTTCAAATGCATGAAAAATGTGTTTATGTTCGAGAAATTGAGTTTTTGGATTAAAACCATTTTTCGTCATTTTGGTTGAATGATTTTGGATTCAAATGGTTATTTTGGGTTTATGTGTACCCGTGGGCATCAAAACAGGTGTTTGGGGGTTTTAATTTCTTATTCATACATGTTTTTGTGTTGAAAACCTGACCTGTTTTCCAAGAAATCGACACTGGTTTGGGGCCGATTGATCGGTCCTTCTAACCGATCGATCGGTCTGGGCAGTTTTGAAACTTTTGATATTTTTTATTCTGGCTTTCATCGTAGGATGTTTATCTGATGGAATTATGAGGTTATGTGGTTTTACGATTTTCAAATGGTGTTCTTGAAAATTGTAATTTTTGTTGGAAAACGATGGTTTTGATTGAAATCTCAACATTTTATGTTTTGGAGGTTTGGAGCTCGCCTTCGGGGTTGAGTCTCAGGTTTTGAAACGTTTTATTGAAAAGAGAAAAAAAATATTTTAAAAATAATTTATTGATCTCCATGTTGATGGATGGATCAATATACATGTATAATGTATATTTACGAAAGAATTTTTGTAGTTGATGCTACAGTTATGTTTTTAGAAGAATATCTAGACGTACTGGGATGACGTGTATTTGGCACGAGTTGCCCTCGGTGTAAGTTCAGAAACGTGCGCAGCGTAGGTACTCAGGTCCTTCGGGTTAGTCCCCGTAAATTGAGACGGTTCGGTACTTAGTTCCCTCGGGTTGTCGCCTGTAAATTAAGTGATTCGTTATGGTACTCCGTATAGAACTTGTTATTACCTAGCAGGCCTTAAGTGGTTCAGCACTAGGGTAATGGGCAGGAGTCTATAGTTGCTACCTTTGTTTGTGTAACAGAGTCAGTACATAAGATCATGTTCTTCTTCTTTTTCTACGATGGTACATTCCGTGAGGGAACGATGTTTTGATACCTACTTTCCTTCAACTGTAAAATGTGTTTTGCGTTGTATAAATGCTTAGTTGTGAATGTGAAACTATTTTGGAGGTTTGTGGAAAACTTGAGGTTTTATGATGTAAAACCTTTTAGCACTGTGGTTGAGTTAGCTCCCACTATATAATATGCATGGTTTTGAGGACGAAAATGCAGGATTTTATGAAATAAAACCGTTTTGAAGTTCGTGTTAGCCTGATGGAAAATTGACAATTTTCAGGATGAAAAACCTTTTTAGCTCCTGTGGTTGAGCTTGTATGCTTATGAATGCATATTTCCTGCTTTACAGCTTTACTGTCTGTTTCTATTGGGTTTCGACTCAAGGGGTGGGATTTTCTGCATAAAACAATTTTCAGGTGATGATATGGTGGATGATCTTGAGTAGATCTTGTGGTGCCCGTGAAGATGATGATGGAAGACTTTTAGTAGTTTTTCCTTTTTGGTAGGCTTGTTCCTGAAGGCAGGTTTTGTACGCCATAAGGCGATATACTGTATGCATGTTGGAACTGTATGTCTTTTGTTTATGAGAGATACATTTTGGGTATTCCATTGAATTTAACAGGTGGATTTGAAATGTATGAAAAGCTATATTTTCATAAAAACTGGTGTTGGTGGTTGTTCGGTGGCTTTTCGCATGACCAAGAGTTTGGGGCGTGACAAAATTACTAAATCTGAAACCCTAAATCGATGATACCCATCAATAACATTTGATTTCAACATTTTTATCTTTAAATCTAAAAAAACTTGATTCGTTAGTATCAGTTCGACTTTCAAAAGTATCGGGTTTTCAGACATGGTTTACATTGGAATCAGTAAACCTTTTTGATTTGGGACCAAAAAATTGATAGTCATTTATCAGTTGCTTTTGAGAGGATGTCTATTGATACACTTCCCTTTTGCTTTTCTCATATTGTTATAAGAATATCGTTAAAAACATTTTGTGCGAAGTATGTATCAGTTTTTGTTATTTGTAATGACACATTACAAATGAGAAGCTAATTTGTGATTGTGATAATGACTGTGCTGTTGTAATAGTATTTTCAATTGGGGCGATTTCACTATATATTGTTACATATTGAGTCTTTTATTGCTAGTTAATAGTGCTGTTATTACTGAGTTTTTCGACCAAACTGATAATAGTATCATTTGTGTTTGAAGAAAGTATTTGTTGTGTTTCGGCATGATGTACTGGTAAATGTATCACTTCAATAACCCAAATATTGATGCATCTTGCTACTAGGTAGTTGTGTTATTTTGGAATTGTAGGTGTATTATTTTTCCATGTAAATTGGAAAAAATATAGCATCTATGTGAGTGACTCAATCTGAAACCAAGTTCCATGTCAATTTGGAATACGAAATTCATATAACACGTTAGTCTTGTCAATGATACACTTCTGTTTGAAGACTTAATGCATGCTGCTTGTGGGTTGTTGTTATGTGTTGGATTGATAAGTGTATCGTAATGGAATCATATGTGTTTAATTTTTTCATCTAAACTGAAAAATATATTGCAGCTTTGTGGTTGACTAATGCTGGAACCATTTTCCATGTCAGAACGGGACATAAATGTATCATTTGAGTTTAACTGATAAATTTATCACTTTTGTTTGCGAACATTGATACATGCTGCTTATGGGTTGTGGTCTCATTTTTAATTGATATTTGTATCGTAATGTAATCATAAGTGTATCGTATCTTCATCTAACATCCTTGATAAACCCACATTCAAATAACACATTAGTCTGGTAAATGTATCACTAATGTTTGTAATATTGATGCATGCTTCTTACGGGCTGCGGTTTCATTTTGAAATGATAAATGTATCGGAAATGTATTGTTTTGTCTTCTTTACTCGAAAATATATACCACCCTTGCTAAGAATCATAACTGTATCATTTGAATTTAAATGATATATACCACCCTTATTAGTTGGTAAATGTATCACTACTATTTGTAATATTGATGCATGCTGCTTACGGGTTGTGGTTTCATTTTGAAATGATAAATGAATCGTAAGTGTATCATTTTGTCTTCTTTACTCGAAAATATAAATCACCCTTTTTAGGAATCATAACTGTATCATTTGAGTTTAAATGATGAATATGTGGTTGTGTTCTTTCTTATAGTGATCATTCAAGAATACATGAAACGATGGGAACAAAATCTGTTCCTAGACACAAATTTCATGCGCGTAAGGATAAAACAAAGGCTGCAACTAAAGAGGATAAAATAGACACATCTTCAAAGCCAAGAAAATCAACTCCAACAAAGACACCAAAGAAGGAAGCTGCAAAGGACGAATTAAAATTCAACTTCCGTTCCAATTTGAACTTACCTTGTTGACGCACTACGAGAAAAGAAAATATGAATATCAAAGTTCAAAAGATTTGATGAAGATGTGGCTGCCATCATTGATAGATTTGACATTCAGAAGCAAACTTTTTCACTTGTTGAGAAAGAAGTCCACTTAACGAGAAATGAAATAAAGATTGTGTTTGGCATACACTGCGGAAAGGAGTTGATGACCAACTCATATTGTAACAAATTAGAACTTGGCTTGGTAAAGAGAAGGTCAGTGAAAGTAAGCAGACTTTCGAGTCCAGACATGAAGTCTTTGTTGGAAAAATTGATTAAGAAAAAAAGGCAAGTTGATGTTGAGGACGTAGCCCGCCTTGTTTGCTTGTATATTTGCTTGAATTTGTTTTTTCCTACAACGGGGCATACAATTGGGTGGAGTTACTTACAGTACATGTAAGACTTGGATTCAATGATAAAATTTGACTAGGCCAAAGCAATTAAGAGAGCTTTGATCTCATCAATGTACAAATACCACAAACAGCCACATAAAATAACCGGCTATGTCATTGTTCTTCTGGTAAGTATTCTTCGAATTACCATCACTATTTAATATTTAACACATTTTTAACATATCTTAATGTTTATATAGTACTGGCTTTGCGAACACACAAATATCATTGAAGCGGATACAGTAACACCAATGCTAAGTCTGATGAAATGGCATCTCTCCAAGCTGCATAGAGAAATGAAGAAAGGGAGAATAAATACTTTGACATTTGACGAGGTGCTAATTGCAAACTGATACACCTCATTAAAAGCATTGTTAAAACACTATTTTCTCCTACTCATTACAGTTAATTACGTACTATTTGCTCTTAATCATCAACCTTGCAAACCTCTAGGTTGTCGCAGAAGAAATAAGTTTGACAAGGGAGGAGAAAGAAATGTACGAGACACATGATGACAGCCATTTAGAAGGTGACACGTTAAAGGAACATGTAGATACACATGTAGAAACAGATGTACGAGATATAGATGAAGCAAAATGACAAATTAAGCAATTTTTTAAGTGTTTGAAGTGCATGAGTCTAGTCTTGATACATTTATCACTGCTTTGAATGTGTGAGCTGCTGAAATGATACATTTAGCACTTGTTTTAGTGTTTAACATGAATGCATTAAGTATTGATACATTTAGCACCATATTATTGAGACATTCAGCACTAGTTTTGAGTGTTTGGAATTAATGCAAATAGTATTGATACATTTAACACTAAAATGTTGATACGTTAACCAATGTTGCTAGTTGGAGAGGTATGCGACAGTGTTAAGGGGGTATACAGAATAAAATTGGAAACGATACAGTTGAACTGTTGTGATTGTTTGGATAGATGAACCGATACATTTACCACTATTTTTATTGTTTGACATGAATGCATCCAGTATTGATACATTTAGCACCAAATTGTTGCTACATTCATCACTGTTGACACATTTACCCACGTAGGTAATGTTGGATAGGTATGCACACTATGTTTAGAGGGTGAACTGAATAAAGTTAGAAATGAAACATTTACACTGTTGTGATTGTTCATGATATTACTGCACCTGTAAATACTGCACCTGTGTACATTTCAGGGGGACGAAGAAGCTGAAATTGAGCAAGAAAAAAATACTGCACCTGTAAATGCGAACGAATTCTTTGATTTGGCAATTGACTTTAGTGACAACGTTGGTGAAGCCATGAATCTTGAGGCACAACAATTAGCTAAAAAGAAACAACCGGGTTACATGGGAAATGAGAAGTTAAATGTGGAAGAAGATGAAATAAAGCTGTTGAGAAAATAAAATGAAAAGTTGGAAATGGAGTCAGCGATGATGTTACTGCTGATCGAGAAGTTGAAAGACGAAATCTGTTTTTTGAATGCAACAGTCCAGTATTCTACAACTTTGGCAGCCAAAAAAGATTAGGACATAGCTGAACTGAGGAAAATTGTACAAGATTTGAAAGATACAAACTCCGAAATAGAAGGTGCCTTAGTAGAGAAAAGTGTTCATGATATTACTCAGCGAGAAACCACAGCATCTCATGGCGGGCCAAACTCAATGTTCAAGCGGATAAAGACAAAGGAAAGAAAAGAACACAAGGTCCAAGATTTTCAGTACAGTGGAAGAAATGCAAAAAAACAAAAGATTGAACATTCAACAACTGCATTAGTTGTTGTAGAAGACCTTAACCCTAAAAAGAAACAGTTAAAAGGCAAGTTGTCTCAACTGAACGATAACTTTGAGATCTTCAAATCTATGGATGAACTGGACAAAAAGTGCCTGATACAAATATGGGGACATGGATCAACTAGGTATCTCTCTAACCTAAACTATTAATATACATTAACAAACAAATTGCAGATATTTTGTTATTGTATTTTTGAAAATAGTGCTATGGTGTGGCGTTCGAATGTCCACAACAATTGTGTGTTCGTTGAAGATATTAAACATCTAATGATGGAGTCCGACACGACCAGCAATGTGAGTATTTTATTGCAAATTTGTTTACCACCACATTAAAATTTGATAATACAAACAAGTGCAATAACTGATACATTTAGCAGTGAAACAATGAAAAATGTATCAGTTTGTTAGAATGTTTGAAGTGTCTGAAATTGAATTGATTAACACTAAGACAATTACCTTGATCCATACAGTTAATTGATGCTTACGGCGAATATCTCATGTTATCTCAAAATGCAAGTGGGGTGGTTGAGCACAAATTATTCATATTCACAAGTTTGTTCATAGTATGAGCTGTTAAATGCGAAAGTTTTTAATTTATGCATAATTTAATTGCAATATCATGTGATGTGCACATTTGTGGAAAATCAGCAACTTCTTAAGAATAAAGACAAAACTGCGCTTCAAAGATACATAGATCAAAATATGGATGTCGCATACCAGTGTCACTTCTTAATCTTCCCAATATATCATGTCAACCAATGGACATTGTTGATACTTGATGCTGAAAAAGGTGAATGGAAGCACTTAACTCCATAAGGCCACGGGCTGGCAGGGACACACATTGCTACCATTCAAAGAAAGTGGTAAAAACAGTAATCTTCCATTCCGATACATTACACTAACTAATTGTTTGAAAAGCATCGTGTAGCAATAAATGTTGATATTGTGCAGAAAGATTACATTGACCATTATTGCAAAGAAGTTTCTGGAGGTGCAGTTTCAACACAAGATCTTATAGAGAAAATCACCTCAGTAAAAGATTCTCCACAACAACAATACGGCACGTAAGTATATGTATATATTTATATGAAAAGATCTGATACTTGTTATTGTCGATATTGTTGAAATATAATGTCTACTCTATTTCTAATTAGTGTAACGTATTGTTGTATAGACTTGATTGCAGAATTATTGTTTGTTACATTATGAAACAGTACGTGAACAATAGAAGCATCAACAGTTCCTTCAACCACAATGATTGTCAAAGAATTAGGATTGAGATGCTACATAATTTTCTAAATGACGAGCGAACATGTTTCACTGATAATATATAAGTGTAAAGTATCAGTTTGTAATCGTGGCAGTAAAGAAATTGGTACCGTAGAACATGCATACATTTTTTGATTAAAAGTAATAGATTTAGCCAATGGATTTTTTTGAACTACTGTTTTGGAATTACATATTTGATCGGTTTATGCTATTAATTTCATAAATGAGGTTTTACATGTATGATTGATAAGTTAGGATGGTTTTAGCGGAGTTATGATTTTTTTGTTGGATCAAACCTGTGAATATTGTGCTCATTTATTTAACTATAGGTTATTTGGTAAACAAATAAACCATTGGATTATTCAAAAATTAGGAGAAATTCTGTTAATTTTTTTAAAAAATTTAATACTAAGACTAATAATCTATGTACTGCAATTTTATTCCGCGATTTAGTTTTTAGTACAATGGTTTATTCATACTAATACGAGGCTTTACAAAAATTATTTTCATGCACAAGTATCCCCAAAAAAATGGAGGTCATGCCTTTGGGCAGGGGACATACAATGTTAAAAACAATATGGTGCAATTTACCTCATTTATTAGCAAGCTTCATTTAACAGTAAATTACATATATCATTGTTACAAATTTAACTGATACATTTAGTACCGTAAATATTTGTATGAAATATGTTTAAATAACATAGATGTTATATATTACACTGATACAAATTCCACTAATACTCTACACAGATCTTGTCAATTACATAACTTACACCACGTGTTGTGGTTGCAATGAAAACATACATAGTATCACAAAGTGATCTTGTAAACAAACCGAAAATGTTAGTTGCATCATAGAAACATTATTTGTAGGTTGACAAATTAAAATAATACATTTATCAGAAGAAAATAAAAAATTCAAAGTATTAAAGTACAGTCAATATCATTTGCGTAGTTGAAACATTAATTCAGAAACAATTCAAATTATCAAAATATTGCCAAATTAGACAACATATAATGACAATAAATGTGAACTGTGTAGTTCAAACAGTTCATTCAAAAACGAAAAACATCCATTCAATAAGACTAAAGAACAACCAATTTATTAATTGATAGAGACGAGGAAGTTGTAGAGGTATGCACCAAAATGACACATTAACCAATTTTTTAAGTGTTTGAAGTGCATAAGTTTAGTTCTGATACATTTATCACTGCATTGAATGTGTGAGCTGCTTGAAATGATACATTTACCACTTGGTAATCAACAAGCCAAAAGTCCAAATAAATAAAACATCTAATCTAACAATGACTCTTTACATGTTTTCCTATTGTGGTTCCCCAATTTGTCGCAACGACTACATTTTATCTGCTTCAAATTTTCCCCTATGGAGGGGATCCTCATCTTCCGCAGTCTCCCGGGTTGTTTTCGTGCTAAAGGTGGAAGTATTGATTCAGCAGGTAATTCATCTGTTGTTTTCCACACAGTTGGAATAGGAAAAATGGATTCTGCATATGATGCTGCATACGTTTGAACATAATAATACAGATCAACATATGAATTCAAATTCATCCTGCTCTTCTTAATTGCAGTTACAGCGTGTGAGCATGGGCGTACATTAACTTGCCACTAAACACAAGAACAAGTCCTCTGCTTCAAATCAACAGATACTGAAGGTGTTGAATGGACCTCAAATACATCGTCACCGGACACACTAACCACCCATCCTCTGCCTTCCCAAAATGCTTCTTCCAAATCAGAATCAATCTTAGGACATATAATCCCTTCCCACCCTTCTGCCTTGATCCTCCGTCTTGACATTTGATTCATCAATTTCAAACGTATCTTATCAACCAATTAGGTTATCGGCAAATGTCTCTCCCCACTAATCTAATTATTAAATGATTCCACTGCATTAGACCACATCTCCCTATACTGACGACATCCCTCAAAGTATACGTTCACCCAATGGTGAAAAGGTAAGTCACTCAAAAAACGATGTACTCTCTTACCACCCTCACGCCCCAATTCTTCATACAATTGGTTGAATATATCAAGAGTGGGTGTGTATGCACACTTCGATAAAAGCGATACCAATTTCTCCCTGAATCCATTAGGAGTGCCACTAAGTTGATTCCGCAGATTTTCTTTCAAGTGATGCAAACAGAAAGCATGATATGATGATGGAAATACTTTCGGAACCGACTCAAGAAGTCCAGCATTACGGTTAGATACAAACGTTATATTCCTCGACGTGTCCAATATATTTCTGAGATGTAATAAAAACCAATGCCAATTGTCCCCATTCTCGGAGTCAACAATGGCATAACAAACTGGGAATAATCCTGAAATAGATAGAAAAATAATAATGTTATTGCATGAGCTAAAATAATTATACATAAAGTGATACATTTATCAATACAACTTATAGAATTAAATAACTGATACTATTACCTGTTCGTTCATTAAAATAATATATCAAAAAAATGACATAAATGATACAATAGTTAATGCAAACGATATACAATTACAATTGATAAAAACATAATTCAATTCAAACTCACGGACCTTGGTTCCCATCCTTGCTTGTTGCTACAAGCAAATTGCTCTTGTATCGTCCTTTAAGAAACGTACCATCAAGAAACAATAAAGGACGATAATAGTTGAATCCCACAATACAAGCACGGTAAGCAACAAATAATCGTTTAAATCGCCTCGTGTCTGTACAATAATCTAACTGAATATAACTTCCAAGATTATACGCTAATGCAGCATCACCATACCACTTCAACTCATTGAATGAACAGTAATAGTCACCGAAAACATCACCCTTGGCTTTTTCAACGCCCATCCAAGCCTGATTGTAACTAATGTTAACCCCATAGTTAACCTTGAACTGATGAACAACATCTACAAGCCTCTTCAGCGGCATACCTCGAACTTCATCTACAATGATACTGGAAACCAACTTAGAACTCATGTGTGCACTAGTTGCTATGCGCACATCTGCTCCGCATGTGTGTTCATTTATCAATTTTTGAATGTACAAATAATCATTAGAACGACAAACTCTAGCATAGACCATCCACATACAACCCCTTAACACCCTAAAAATACAATGAGTAGTGACTCTAGTCCTATCATTTTTCACATATCGAAATTCGAATCCACGCTCAATAGAATATTTTGAGAGTTCTTTGCAAAATTCTACAATACCTCCTTCAAATTTTTGCCCCACATGACTAATGGCATTCGCCCACACAGAAGCCAATAACACTTTCTGTTTCTTAGAACTAAAACTTGGCAACAAATCAGCATCACTATCATGTTCATCCCTCCATGTACGCTCGCATTTTTCACTACTCTCATTACTAACATCTTCACTACTAGAACCCTCAGTCGATAATTCAAACTGATTATTATTCTCCTTCACCTCAACATCAATGGAATTTCCAACACCAGTACCCATAATTGCAAACATTGCCTGTAAGTCATCATCATTGTCCAACATGCAATGCGAATGTCCTGACAATGCATAAGTTAAAGATACACTTGCCTCTTTTAACGAGCTCCACCAGTTTTGCACCATGTTTAAAAGAGAATCATACGAAAGCTTCATGTTAACCATTAATGCAGCCGTATAACTGTCGTACTTGCACAATAATACTATAGGACTTTCCATCGTAGACAACCACAAAAAAGGACCTACAATGAATGAAAACATTAACAGTAATTAGAGTCCTACTGAAATGTATCAAAGATACTAAAACATGCTTTCGAAAGAACAATAATTCATTATAACAGATAAATTTACAAGTTCATTCCAATTCTATAATTTGCACTGTTGTTACAACTGATACATTTATCATTTTACTTGGAATTATAAAATTTTATTATTGCGTCAACTGATAAATGTATCATTTCAAGTTTAATTTTAAAAATTAAACTGTTGCATCAACTGATAAATGTATCATTTCAAATTTAATTCACAAAAGCGAACTGTTGCGTCAACTGATAAATGTATCATTCCAAATTTAATTACACGAAATCGAACTGTCGTATCAACTGATAAATGTATCAGAGTAGTTTTTATATAAATCTCAGCAAAGCTTCACCATATCTACCCTGCGATTTTCTCATTTCCAAATATGCGAAATCAAACATAAAATAAAATTTTCAAAATAGAACACACGAACTACATTGAATACTAGGAGCCACAAAACATAAAAAGTCCCAAAATGAACAAATATGAACTACCTTGAATACATACATACTAAATTATTCGCGAAATAGATATTTCATTTCCATTAATCGAAATGAAACTGTTTAAAAATTGATAATATTAACTTTTTTTCATAACAAAAAGTGATATCAAAACAAACCAAAACAAAATGTGCATACCAGTAAAAATCGAGAGAGCCTTCCAATTCAAATTGTGTCGAATATTTTCAGCACACAAAACTGTCATAGAAGAAATCTGAAATTGTATTCAAATATATCCCAATCCAGAAAATTGATTCAAATATCAATCCCAATAAAATCGTAGCCACATAAGAAATTTTATATATTGCCACTCTACAGAAGTACTGTATTCAGTTTCATTAATGTACAATGAAAAATAATCTCTGCCTACGAAGATTTCTTTTTCACCGACTACACATTTCAGTAACTACCCCCTAAAAAATGAGAAGTGGAATATTTTTCATATAACTAAATACCATATCAAGTAATTACTGCCTACAAATAGGGATTATAAGGAAAAGATAGCACCTGTTGAAAAAGTCATACTGGTTAAATGGGATAATGATCTCCTACAATCAAGGAATTCAAATACAAGCATTAACACTGGCTGGAAGGGTCCTAATAAGTGAATAGGATAATTAATTCTTACAATCAAGGAATTCAAAAACAAAAAATCCCACCGGTTGAAAAGGGCATAATTGTCCCGAATATAATAAAAATTTTAAAAAAGGAATAAATCTAATACAAAAAAAAAACAATAGGACTAAAATTATTACATTCTTAAAAATAGGACTAAAACTTAATTAATCTAAAAAACTGCAAGTCATATAATTTGATATATATATATATATATATATATATATATATATACACACACTTAAAATAATTTAAAGTCAAGAATATAAAAAAATAAAATAATTTCTTCAAATATCACTTAAGATTTATTCTTTTCACATTTCATTCAATATATTTTACATATAATACATAAATTTGGAAAAGAATAATCTAATATTTTAAAATAATTTAGCACTTTTACTGACTTTTTTTTATTTCTCTTAGTATTTTTTTCTGAAGGATTGCACCTAATTTGGGCTATCTAATAATAAAATAATTTTATCTTGAATTTTATATTTAAAGGACTAAGTTAAGCATATTTTGATAAAGTTAAAATCAAAATAATTAGGAGCATTTTATTTAATTGATTATAAGCTTAAAAAATTATTTTAAAACTTAGTATATAGACTCTATATGAGTTGGTGGTCCAGTTTTAAACAAAATTCGATAGTCCTAGGCGGACGTCTTGCTAGCGTATTCAGGGCAAACCCCGGGTGGCATGGTTTTGGGGAGTAACGATAGTGATAACCGAAGACACATTTTTTTTTTGCACAGCTCACTAAGATTTAGTCGATATACGCATTTTTATTCTAAAATCATATTTATTAGAGTTTAAAACAATTTTGATAAATTTTGTTTATTTTTCGGACATGATCTAACACCCTAATTTTTATAATTGTGTTAATTTTTTGTTAAAAGATACATCATTAAGTATACAAATATAAAATAAAACAATTAAGATCTAAAGATTTTAAGCTTCCTTTAAATAGATGTTAAACAAGTATTTTAAAAACTATTTTTTGAATTTTTAAATCATCATAATAAAAAAGTAATGTAATATTGAATATACAAATTTAACATAAAAATTTGAAGAACTAAATATTGGAAATTTACTTTTGCATACATATTGAACCTAGATTTTTTAAAAAAAAATATTATTTTGGTCTTTTAAAAAAAATTAATTAAACATTAAATACAAGAATCAAAATTTAAAAGATTTTAAAATTAATTTGCTTAGACCTTGAACAAGCAATTTAAAAAGTATTTTTTAAGTTTTAAAAAATAATTTAAAAATAATACAACATTAATTATATGAATTAACCCAAAACAAACATCTAAAGATAGTAAACATATTGCATAGATCTTGAACAAATTTAACAACAAAAAACGCACATTCTTGCATTTTTAAAAATCAAAAAATAACTAAGAATTTTATAACTTTTGCAAATCAAGTTTCACCCATTTAAGTATGAGATTTTTGGTTGCTAGAAATACGCTTTTGGTTAAAGAGTAAAAAAAAATGCGTTAAAAATAATTTCAATTATTTTACAAATCAAAGAGCTGCTATAGTTGCCATAACTGTCGAAGCAGTAATGTAATCGGCCTATATAGTCTTTAGGGCAATTGTAACAATTTTTATGCATGTGATTTTTTGTCACACTACTAAATTAATTGTAACGGGAATTTGGAGAAATTGAAAACTATATATAACGAATGATAAAGCCTAGTATTTAAAATTATAAATTTGTCCCATCCCAACTCGCACACGCACAACGATTTCAAAATGTAAAACTTTGTCGAAAGTAATTGTAGAAGTTTAGGTTTTTATATATTTTTGTCAAAACAACAAAATAAAAATATTAAAATGTATTATACTTAGAAATTGATATAATTGTGATTTAAATTTCTAGATGATACCATCCATAAAAGTTTTTAGAGTTACTCTTATCCACAATTTATAACAGTAGCAATCAAAATTACAATTGAGGTATTTGACAAAATTACTATTAATAACTTTTAACTTCCTGCTACTAATTTTAGTTATAAGCTATATATAAGTTTTTTCAAACACCCACAATTTCTACTACAACTTATGTAATAACTCGTATTTTCAAAATTAATAAAAAAAATGTTAGTAAAATTTAATGAATTCACCAGTTATAGAGGAAAATTTACGAACCTAACTCCCTTAAGGATAGTCAACCTAAATTTTGAGTTTCCTTGAACTCAATATTTGAAATGGGCCAAATCTATTGTTGGTTTAATGTTTTTAATTTTGTCATGAAAGTTCAAGTCCTTAAGCCCAATGAAAGAAGAAATAAAAAATTTGGCCCAAAGCTTAAATAAGATTTAAATACAATCAAGGCCCAAAAATTTATTAAAAGTCCAATTCAAGTAAAGCCCAAGTTTTAAATTTAAAAATCTCACACATCAAGGCCATGAAAATTTTTAAAAAAACATTTGGATCAAGCCTAAGCAAAGTTTAAGTTAAGCCCAACAAAATAAATTCTTTTGGCATAATTAAAATCAAGAGATGTAATTTACATAAATAATTAACAAATAAATAAAAGAAAAAAAATTCAAAGGTGGTCGGCCATGGGAGGGCCCCACCTTGAGCCCTGCAAAAATTTGTATTTTGTTTGGTGGTTGAAAATATTTAATGCAACTTTTTTTAAATTCAAATAAAATTCAAGTAATATGTAAATGAAATTCAAATGAAATGCAATGATGTGTGTAGAGATTTTATAATTAGACATAAAAAATATTAATTATATAAATATATTTTAGTATTCCATCATGCCTTGAGCCTTATGCCAACTAACCTGTTAATTAAACATAACCGAGATAAACTTAACCAACTCAAGTTAGCTTAACTACATAGGATAATTCAAGTACTTTTTTCTATAAATAGAAGACCATCCCCACCACTCTCCCCTTGAAAAATTTGGTGTGAGAGAGAGAGAGAGAGAGAAAAAGAAAAAGAAGACGAAAGGAAGAAGTCGTAAAGACCTGAAGAAAGGAAGAAGTCGTAAAGACTTGAAGAAAGCAAGTAAGAAATTCTATAAACCAATCTCTCCCTCACTCAAAAATGTCTTGTCTTATCTCCATTCTTAAGAATTCAAATAAGAACACAAACTAAGAACTTGAAAGAAACAAGCATGAGATGATCTATGAGCCTAGAATTATTAATTGAGCTAAAGGACTTTGTTTTTGTGGTGTTGGATGAATGAGTGACCTATGTTCCTTTCATGTTTTGAGATGGTTGGAGGATGTATTTTAAGTACAAAGAATGATCCATACTAAAAAACATGCCCCTTAACATAAAAGACAACAAAAGGACCTAAATGAGTTTTTTAAGTTTATGATTCAGTACTTTTCAACAGTGAGGTCCAACTTTAAATATTTTTAATAAATTCTAAAACAATCATTTTGACGTGATTTTTGTGTGTAAAGTTAGATATGAATGTTAACTTTCATATAAAAATTATTGGAAGAGTTTTTACCAATATGGATGTTAGCATTTATATAAAAATTATTGGAAGAGTTTTTACAGAGTAATTTTTGATAAATTGAATTTCTCTCAAAACCGTGTAGTTTCTATCACGTTTTGTTTAAGGGGTCAAAAATCTATTTTCGAGACTTGTACTCAAAATGGTTTCTTAATGAAAATTATTCTTAACATATTATTCTATTTTTTGTCAAATTTGTGGAATTTTAACTACCATTTGATAAGTCAAAATTATTTTTAAAATTGGTGGACTAAATCTGTCTCTTTGGACAGATTCGGCATATCTTTTTGTAGATATCAAAAACACCCTTTTGTGTTGGTCAAACCAAAAAATTTTCTTCATGAAGAAATTGGAAGATATCTTGAACTAGTATAGAACGTTTAGAGTTCGTTTAATTTTTTAAAATGAATTTCTCCCCCAAATGAAAAATCTGGCTGTGGGGTTCTTTTGAAGAAGAAAATAAATCTTGGATCTTAAATCTCGTTTTCCTAGACTTGCCAAGTTACCATTTGGCCTCGAGAGTTCATGAAATATTATAAGTAACGAGTTCTTCTTTAAGCTTAAAAAGAATTAGGTTTGAGTTATTAACAGTAGAACTAATTCGAAAATCAGAATCTTCATCTACCTTCTGACAAATAGAAGTTGGTGTCCTACGTTTACATATGATTTTGATTGTTTATTAGACACTAGAATTGTGTCGTCAGAGTCTTGAGCTGGACTCAACAGAGAGAAGTTGGTTTGCATTTCATTTAAATCAGGTGAGAGTACTTATATATTATCTTGAACAAATTACTTGTGTGGTATCTTTTAAAATGCTTCTATATCTATGTTTTAGAACTATGAGTTTTTGAATAATAGCATAAGATTTTTACTTTCAAATGCAATGATATTTTTAAATATGATATTTACATCTTTTGGAGAATGGTATGGGATGCATGATAGTTAATGATTTATTGTTTGTTTTAACGTGCCAAATTATGTAGGTTTTTGGCTTGTTATATTCCGTTGAGAGGTTACTCAAATATGGGTCTTTCTTATGCTGTACAGGGAGGCTTTCTTAAATGGGGCTATTTCGCATACAAAAGCATTTCGAGCTGAGTCTCAGATTGTGCACATACCACTTATGCTTGATAAAAAGTAGTCCTCATTTCAACACGTGCTTATCTATGTATTGAGAATTGAGATTACGATGCCGTTAGAACTCCCGATCGTAACATAGACAACTACTTAATCACTCTTAGATCTAGTTGTATGCGTGTGAAGTGGGTTAAAAGAGATGTGGCTATTAAAACCTATTTTTTATTCCACGAATGAAATGAGAAAGTTATTTTATAATTTATGAATGTGTTGAGATGAATGCGGCATTATCATATTTTTGTTGAAGCATGATGAACTCTTTTTCAAAGATGCTTTTTTAAACTGAGTGGTTGTTTTCATCTTATTCATTTTAATACTAAGTGCACTTTCTTGTAACTTTTATGATTGCAAATAACAAAATTGACTAGAAGTTGATCTACTACTGTCAACGCCTTTTAGACTTGAGTTTAGAACTAAATGTCATCTTTTGACTTTTGTAATATGATTTTTATATCTATAAGACGTGTTGTCTTAAGTTGTGTTTGATGTACAAAATAGACTATTCCCTAAACTTATATTTTATCAAGTATCTACGAAAAGATATTTGTTTTGAAAATAAGTCACATATGAATGTTTTTGGAAATATGATTTTTTTTTAGGCTAGATGCCACATGATCATACTTCATTGCAGAAGTTGAGTGCGTTGCAAGAGCAGGGTGTGATAACTTATAACTACTTTATTTTTTATTTTAATTACAAGTAATAATTTTTATCAAGCACTAACAATTTTTGTTATAAATTACAATTTATAAACTATTAATTTCAGCGATACTAAACACCACCAATAACTAACATATACATTAAATAAGTTAATTAAATTGATAACGAAATGAATAAATATAATTAATCTACAATCAACTCATTCATTCATATAAAACAGTGGGTTAGTTCAATGTACATGGCATTGTATTGATATTATTTTCAATGCGGTGTCTACAAAAAATAGTCTAGAGGTACACAAAAATAACATACTAATCATAAAAAGTAATATTAAATATTTATATGTATATGAATCTTATAGTAAGTGAATCTCACATGTATATAAATAGTTTAGAATTTTTTTAATAGTTTATATTGGTTTCTATTAAACTAATTTGTGATTGTTCTTTGTTTCTATTTTATTTGGACTTTATATTTGGTGTTGAATTTTTTTATTTTTTTAATTGTCTCAATAAAAAACTTGAAAAGTATCTTTTATTAACAAATCACTAAACACGACAATACTCAAAACGTAAAGGTCTTGTTTGGATAGAGAATTTATACTTATTTTTGTTTTTTTTAAAAAAATTTTCTATCTTGACTAAATTTTTTATTTTTTTAAATCGTCCGAATAAATAAAGCTTTTTGATCGAATGATGAAAAAATTAATTAAAAACATAAGTAAACAACATAAAATTTTGTTTATTGGCTTATTTTTATTTTTTTATTCTTTTTTTATATTTTGATAAAAAAATTATTTTTTAATTTTGTCCGGATGAAAAAGTTAAAACGTATAAAGATTTGATTAAATAATAATAAAAATTTATTAAAAATAAAAATAAACAAAATTAAATAAATAAATAAACAAATATCCGAAACAGAGCCAAAATCTATGGCTTATTATCTTATTTTTGTTTTCCTAAATTTTTAGGAATATTTTGATTAAAAAAATACATTTTTTAGTTGAACTAGGTCAGATGAGTTCGAAAAATACAATACTTTAATCAAATTTTATGAAGCAAATTCATCCAAAACAAGAATATAGAGTAAGTAATAAATCACTATCTCAGAAGAAATTATTATTTTTATGGGGAAAAAATAATTGCCAGGAAAAAAGTATAATAATATCATTCCACCCCAATAGAAAAGTGAAAATACACACTGATCATCAAACAGATTTTACATCTAAATTAAGGCCAAAATCAACTCTCTTAACACTTCAGTTCTTAAGCAACAAAACCCACCATCCAATCTCGATCGGAGTTCGACACAGAACCATCTCATTTCAGACCATTCCCCGGCGTGGAAATAGCAAGTTCCGGCAAGGGAAAACAATCTCCGGTCATGAACCCACCTTCTCCACTCTCAAGCTGCCACGTGTTCCCGATCGTACTTCCGCCGCCACTTCCGCCAGAGGGGTTACCAGCGCCACCATCTCCCGCCACTGCAAATGGCCAAGCAGCTCTTCCAAGCCCAAAGGCCATGTCGTCGAACCCAGACCCGAGACCGAGGCCGAACCCACCCAGCGCCAGAAACCCTGGTGCCTGAGTTCCCAACAAAGAAGTAAAACTTCCGACGACGTTCAGACCAGGCTTGGCGTCGACGCCCGGGAACGAAAGGGAGCCGCCGTGATTGGCGACGGAGAGAGGGACGAAGACCGGGGTGGCGGTGTGGACGGACATGTGGTGGTGGTGGCGGTTGTTCTGAGTAGTGGCGGCAGCGGCGGCGGCGACCGAGGATGAGGAAGTTACGGCTGCGGCGATGGAAGTGCCGGTGCGACAGCGTTTGGCGTTCTTGCGGCTACCGCCGCCGACGGGGATGTCGCGGAGGGTGCCGCCGTGGGTCCAGTAGCGGCGGCAGGACTTGCAGAAGTGGCGGGGCTGGGAGAAGTTGTAGTTGTTGTAGTAGCAGAACTTGGTGTTGGTGGAGTCGCAGCGCGGGCAGGGGAGGTGCTCCGGCTCCGGCGGTGGCGCACCCACTTGGAGGTGGGGTTTTGTGGGCCGTCGGTCGCCGGAATCTGACGGCATTTCTTTTGTTATCTGTTATTAGTACAGAGGTGTTTGTGTTTTTGAAAGAGAAGTGGGAGTTTTAGGAGTGGGAAAGTACAAATTAATGTTGGTGCCTGGTGGTGGTGGGTATTACGGTGATGAAGAATGAGAATGGAGGTGGGGGTTTTATGGAGAGAGAGAGAGAGAGAGAGAGAGAGAGAGAGAGAATCTGTATTCTGAAACAGCTTCTGAGGTGTTAGGGCTACATCCAAATTTCTGAAACAGCTTTGGCAGAGATCTGTTTCACGCGACACTTTCAGTCGGCTCGAAAAGAAGCTGTGTATTTCGGTCGGCTTCAAATGGGGGCACTTTTTTTTTTTCGTACGTTATTATAATATAACGAAAACGAAACGAGATCACTCATAGCCTCTCTTTAGGCTAATTTTTTTTTAAAAAGATTTTTAATTTAAAAGTTTTTAAAAAAGATAATTTATTTAATTTTTTATTATAATTAATTAATTTTTTTTACATTTTTTACATCTATTTTTTGTTGTAAAAAAAGTCTAAAAATTAAAAAATTTATATAAAAAATAAATTAAACTAAACACAACCTTAAAGGCTCATCATAAAACTTACACTCACAAATTTTACGATAAAAATTTAAAATAATGCCAATAAACTATAATGAGCTTGGCAAATTGGGGCACTTCATTGGCTTCTTTTATTCTTTTTTGTTTTTTTCTTTTACATAAATACTAATAACCAATAATACTTATTTACAAACTTATTTATAATTTAAAATACATAATTTTTTGATTAAAGTCCCGTTTTGCAATTTAGTTTTAAGTTAAATTTTTTTTAAAAATTATTTTAAGCTAATTAAATAAAATATTCGTGTGGTGAACCATAAGAATAATTTTAAGTCAAAAAATAATGAGCCAAAAATATTAGTTTAAAATAATTTTTAAGTCAGACAAAATATTATAATAATTTTAGATTTTTTTTGTATATTTTTTATATTTAATATAGATCTTATTTAATAAATTTTGATGGATAAATTTTAAAATTATAATTTAAAAAAAATGAATGTATACTATAAAAATTATGATATTTGTAAAAAAATATATAAAATTATTTTATTTAAAAACGTAAACAGGCAAATTTAAATTTTAAAGATGTGAAGTGTAGTGATGTGTTGTACAATTTTAAATTTTAAATATATAAATTAATTGTATAAAAAAAAATTCTTTCTCTTCTCTAATTATCTCTCTTTTATTCTCGTTAAGAACACTTTTAAAAAATGACATGCAAAATTAACTTTTTGAAATGTAAGTTTTCTGGTAAAACTTATTTTTAAATAGCTGAGTAAATTAAAATTTGTAACTAGAATTCGTAATAGTTAATGATATAGTGGCATTTCATGTTAAGGTGAAAATACCCAGATCGGGTTTTAATTTTTTATGTCCAAAATGGTCCTATAGTAATAGTTTTAATTTTTTATGTCCAAAATGGTCCGATAGTAATAGTTTTAATTTTTTAATATATATATATATACATATGGTGGCTGTTTTAATTTAGAAATAGGACCCATGAAAGAATTATATAATTGCACATTAATAATGAGTAATAAGTAAGTCTGTTCGTCTACTCATCGGTATATAATATACAGGTTCCGAATGGGATAATATATTATTTGTTTATTTTAATTTATAATAATTTTTTAATAATTTTTTTGATTAAATTAATATACTTTTGGACGTCTCTAACCTCTAGCGAATTGTAAGAATACAATTTATGACTAAAGTATAAAAAAATTTATAAAAAAAATAAACTAATTAAAATAAGTCAATAAATTATATTTTATATTGCTCATTTTTGTTTTTAGATGAGATTTTTTATTTTTTGATTATCTTTAATTTTTTTCATCAAAATAATTTATAAGCAAAAAACACACAAATTAACACTGATAAACAATAAATTACCATTTACTTTTCTTGAGATATTTGATAAATATAAAAAAAATTTCAAAATATCTAAAACAAAACTAGTCTCTACTGTCAAACACTTGTTGAATAAACACCGTTAATTAAAAATAACATTTTACTATTTTGGCTATGCAGTTATGAGAATTTTATTAATTAAAAATTAAAAATTAAAAATTGAACCCCAAATTTGGTTGAATCTCTCTCTCTCTCATCAAACAAAACCTAAAATCAAGAAAGGGAGTTGATTTGGGATGTTATCAATCAAATTTGTGGCTGAACAAACCATCTCCAAATCGATTTCTTCCTCGTAAATTCCTAGTGGAGCTTTTCTTACAAGCTTACAATCATGAGTTTCTCGATCTTCTTGTTGTTTTAGTGAGGGTTTGGGAGTGAGGATTGGTCCAGATTGTCTTCCCTTACGTTCCAGGGTTAGTGTTGGGTTAGGGTTAGATTTCGATCGAGAGAGAAAACATATAGAAGAGAGAAAATCTGAAAATAGCTCTCCCTGAACTAAACTACCGGTTGGTGCTCTTACTGGATCTGAACACGCGACGATGGACCTGAACTATGAGAGTTTTAGCGTCGACGACGGCCATGTCGCCTTCCTCCTCTCGTTTCTCCTTTACACCTCTGATTTCGACCAATCTTTCCAAATCACTGCCTTCCATTCCTCCCAAACCCACCACTGCCGCCGACGTAGGTAACCCTCCCTATAAGGATTAAGGAAAGCTGAAATCCATTCTTGCACTGCAAGAATTCATAAACGAAACAGAGCAATGCGAGCTCTAAGAGGTAGATCTTAGCACCCCACCACCTCCACCGCCTCCAATTTCACTTCTGGTTCCACAGGGACGAAGCTGCCATGCTCGCCTTCACAAGCATCTGGTCTCTCTCGTCCTGGGGACATCGACGAATGAGAGAGAAACGCCGTGGTAGAGAGCTGAACCCTCGACTCATTCGTAAAAGACTGTATTGCTCGAGCGGTGGTTCCGAACGAAGAAGACGATGTCCCAGTCGGCGGTGAGATGAGATGTGGAAGAGGAGGATGAGGTGGAGAGGTTGAAGGGAGAGACCAACGCGAAGGCCACTTGGAACTCCGGCGGACGAACTCTTGATTCGAAACCCACCAGCAAGACAAAAATGGCGATAATGAGTAGCGTTAACGCGAAGAGGGAGGCCTGGATGATGAGATCCCATGGCTGTTCCCATTTCTTCATGTCATTGGGGAGTTTGATCAAAACCTACCTTCAATGGGAGAAAACATACAGAGAAAGGAAGAGAAGGGTACCATGGGAATAAAATATAAAATAATGGCCCTTTGGCTAATTTTGGTTATTTATTTATTATTAATTTATAAGTTAAAAATTAAATTACGTTATTTGAATAATTAAATAAATTAAAAATAAAAAATATATAAATAAATTTATTTAAATAGCTAAATAAATAAATAAATTAATTTATAAACTAAATAAATTAACTTATAAATTAATAAATAAATAAGTAAGTAAGTCACAAGTTACTCAAACAAAATAACTTAAATAAAATTTAAATTATCTATTAATAAATAAATAACTCAATAAACAAATAAGCAATATCTATCCAAACAAAGCCAATAGCTAACCTTAGTAAATTATGTTTTTTTAATAACAAAAAAGGATAATTTAAAACACAAATGTGAAGCAAAATAATTACTTAGTGTCCTTAGATGCTTTAAGAAAAATTCTTATAGTTATCATATAAGGTCAACATAATTTATCTTATTAAAAAAAACTGAAACTTTAATACATAGTTTGTAAACATTAATATATATTAACAAATATTTATATATTAGTTTTATGAATATTAATATATTTATTATATATTGATCACTCCTTAATGAACAATAGTTAATATTTTTTATATAGGTTTTGTTTGGGCTAAAATTTAAAATTCTTACTTGTTTTTGTTGTTTTTTTTATAATTATTATTTTTTAATCTTTTAACTATTTTTTTACCTTTTTGAAGAGATGAATTGAGAAGATAAATAAATTTGATTAAAAGTTTAAAAAATTCACTAAAGATGAAAAATACAATATAAAATTTAGTTTATTAACTTATTTTCATTTATTTTTTGTTTTCTAAAACAAATTAAATTTTAATTAGAATTTTTTACTTTTTCAACTCCTTTTAATGAGAGGTGTCAAAAAATATAATAACTTTACTAATTAATAAAAAAGTTATTAAAACAAAAATAAATATAATTAATTTTTAAAAAATGTATTCTTTGTAATGAAAGAGGACAAATGGGCATGGAGACATAAGCCTCCTTCGGTAATATGGTTTTAAGTTAAACTTTTTTATTTAAAATTATTATAAATTTAAAAAGTAAAAAAGTTTATTTAAAAGAGAAATAAAGTAATTTTAAATCAAAAAAAATTGTTTAAAGTTATTATAACTTTTAAAAAATTATTTGTAAATAATTTTATATATAATATGAATCTTATTTTAATAAATAAAATTTAAAAATATATAAAAAATAAACGTGCATAATAATTATTATATTTTTAAAAATCTATAAAAAAAACTACATAAAAAACAAAAAAAGTTAAAAAACTTTGAATTAAAAAATAAAAAATTTAACTTCATAAATTTTAAATTAAAAACATTTAAAAAAATTAATTTTAAACCAATTTAAATCCAATTGATAAACGAGACGGTAAACCTCATTTCGAATGCCTTTGGAGGGGCAAAGCGATTGTGTGAAATGTGAATGGAAGGATGGAAAGAAGGAATATTTGTGATTGGAAAGAGGTGATGGGACGATGGAGAGAGAGAGAGAGAGACACACAGATAGGTGGGTGATGTACCGACAGTTATGATTACTGTCGGATTAGCGTGGGGGGTTTGGTGGTGGTGGAAACAAATTATTGGAGTTTTCTTTTTGATTTTTTTGGGAAAAATTGCGATGACCTCCCTATGATTTGTAGATATTTCACTAGCATGTTTAAGGTTTCAAATTTTACATCTCTCTCCCTGAGGAATAATTATTCATTGTTTTTAAAATAATATTTTATTTAAATTATTATATAACACATTTTTATATGTTAAATAAAATAATAATAAAAAAATAATAAATCCTACTAAATACATCAATAATTATAAAGTAAAAATACCACCTAAACTTATTTCAAAAATATTAAATATTTGCTTATTCACGAGAAGTAAGATCATTTACTTCAATGGTTAATTAAATTAGCTAGTTAAAATGCTAAAAAATTAATTTAATTAGCTATTTTTAGTTTAATATTTTATCAATACTACCTATTTTAACTATTTTTTAAACAAATATTATTATTTATTTATTTTAATTTTTTATTTTTAATTTTGTAATTTTTATTTCCTTTTTTATTTTTTGAGGTTTACTAAAATGTTTGTTTAATACTAACAGGAACGCTGAGGTGTTGCAGGATATATTTGTTTGTTCAGGTGACAATGATACTTGGAAGGAAGTGTTTTATAAATATAATATTTTAGCCTAGTGTACAATGGCTCAACAAGTTTGGCGTGGAATTGTAGCCTTTGGCATTTTACCAAACCCTTGGCTATTCTGTTGGATACTGTTTTTATTGGAGCTGCTAGTCATTTTGGCTAGAAATTGAAAAATAACTAGTTTTGTGGGGTTGCTCTTTAGGGTCTCTTTACAAATTAATTACCTAATTCCTTCGTTAATTATTAGATTAGTTAAGCCGTTGTCCGTTGTTATGACAGGTCTATATATATATATATAGATAGAGAGAAAAAAGAGAAAGTGAAGAAAATCAACCCAAATACATATAGATCGGCTCATAACTTGAACCTAAGTCTAATGAGTTGAAAACTTGAACAATTGAGAAAATTCATTATGAAACACTGAACTAAGACCTATAGCCAGGGGACAAGCTCTAACAGAGTTGATCCAATAAGTTATGGGCGACATAGAAAGCATTAATGATAATGCAGTCGAGTATAAAAAATATTTATAATAAATTTGTAACAGAGTATAAAGTATTAATGACGGTAGTGTGTTCGTATACAAAAAGTATTAATAGTCCAAAATATAAAAA
Source organism: Heliamphora exappendiculata (assembly GCA_034768845.1). Classification (NCBI taxonomy): domain Eukaryota; kingdom Viridiplantae; phylum Streptophyta; class Magnoliopsida; order Ericales; family Sarraceniaceae; genus Heliamphora; species Heliamphora exappendiculata. Next base: position 15,741,820 of record JAOTRH010000010.1, on the reverse strand, counting down.
AAGTAATATAAAATTTAATTTATTAATTTATTTTGACTTTTTTTTATTTTTATTTTTTTATTTATATTTTAAATAATTATTATTTTTCCAATACAACCTATGAAATAAATCAAAAAATAGGTTAGTTTAATTAACCATTTCTTCCACCGAATCCATGAGCATGAGCGCATGAGTTCCGTTTGATTAGGGATGTGTCGTTTTCTCTTCAATTTGTTCCTTCAGATTCCAATTCGCTGTTCCTAACCTTCCGTACTCTGTTTATTTGCCGCATTTCTCGCTTAGGAAAATACCAGATGTCACGCCAACCCCACTCCCCTCCACAGCCCCACCCTCGTACGGTCTCCTTCTTGCTGTAAATCCCATCCATCTCGACCCGCCGAATAGCACGCGCCCGCCCGATGACAGGGTGTCTTTTGTTCAGTTTGCTGCCATTTTCAATTAACTTAAAAAATTATTTTTAAAATAA
>JAOTRH010000010.1:15718403-15741254 GCA_034768845.1 Heliamphora exappendiculata | reverse complement strand
GCGACGGAGAGTGTCGATCTGTACACCGGAGGGTGACTGCTTCTACTTTGTGGGTGATCTGGATGAGGGCTTGGTGTTTATACCAGGTGCCGTCCGAGTTCGATGGAACTTGAGTTCTCTCTTTTCTGCTCTCAGATTGGATGAGCCGGCTGGAGTTCGAGGGGTGCTACCTCTTGTGGTGTGTGACTATCAAAACGTCTTTCCTAATGATCCGTTTGAGTTGCCACTGAGGCATGATGTGGAGTTCTCCATTGATCTTGTTCCAAGAGCGGCTCCTATCTCTATGCCATCATATCGCTTTGCACCTGCTGAGTTGCGAGAACTCAATGTGCAGTTACAGGAGTTGCTGGACAATGGGTTTGTGCGGCCGAGTATGTCGCCGTGGGGAGCTCTGGCTTTGCTCGCAAAGAAGAAGGATGGTTCATTGAGATTGTGTATAGACTACAGGAAGTTGAACCAGGTAACGGTGAAGAATAAGTATCTGATGCCGAGGATTGACGACTTATTTGATCAGTTGAGGGGATCCCGCTGCTTTTTGAAGATTGACTTGAGGTCAGGCTATCATCAGTTGAGGATTAGGGACGAGGACGTAGCGAAGACCACCTTTCGGACTCGTTATGGTCACTACGAGTTTCCGGTCATGCGTTCGGTCTGACGAACGCTCCAGCTACATTCATGGGTCTGAAGAACCGTATCTTCCACCTTTATTTGGATAATTTTGTGGTCGTGTTCGTGGACGATATTCTGGTTTATTTGCCCACGAGGGAGATGTATGAGGAGCATCTGCACGCCATCTTGCAGCTTCTGAGAGAACATTGCTTGTATGCAAAGTTCGAGAAGTGTGAGTTCTGGATGACAGAGGTGAGATTCCTTGGACATGTGGTGTTGAAGGATGGGGTATCAGTGGACTCGATAAAGACTGATGTTGTGATGGATTGGCAGTGACCGAAGAACATTTTTGAGATCCGTAGTTTTCTGGGTCTAACGGGTTATTTTCGGCGGTTCGTGAAGGAGTTCTCTAGGCTTGCAGCACCTATGACGCGTCTGACGTGGAAGGGAGTCAATTTTGTGTGGAGTGATTCCTGTGAGTCAGCTTTCCAGGAGCTGAAGAGAAGATTGACCAGTGCGCTAGTGTTGATTATTCCTGAGCGAGGTCTGGGATATACCATGTACTGTGACGCGTCACTCGACGGTTTGGGCTGTGTGTTGATGCAGAGAGATAAGGTTGTAGCCTACGGCTCGTGACAACTGAAGACACACGAGAGGAATTACCCGACTCATGATCTGGAGTTGGCAGCCATAGTCTTTGCCCTGAAGACATGGCGGCATTATCTATATGGTGAGCATTTTGAGATTTTCTCTGATCACAAGAGCTTGAAATACTTTTTTTTCACAGGAAGACCTGAATCTTCGCCAGGGACGATGGATGGAGTTGTTAGGTGACTACGACTTTCATTTACAGTACCACCCAGGAAAGGCAAATGTCGTAGCTGATGCGCTTAGCAGGAGATCTCATGGCTCGTTAGCTTCTGTGGCTTTACGAGAATGGGATATGCTCGAAGCTATAGGGGAGTTTGATTTGTATCTCAGGGAGACAGGGGGAGGTGCGACTTTATATTTTGTAGCTTCACAGCCAGCATTGGTTGCACGCGTGTTAGAGGCTCAGGGGACTGATCAGGAGGCTCAGATGATACGGGACTGCATTGCTAGCTGGAAGGACACAGCAGGATGGACGGTGGATTCGTATCAGAGTTAGAGGTTAACAGGGCGTCTGTTTGTGCCAGAGTTGTGCCGTGCTAAGGTACTACATGAGTTTTATCATTCACGACTTGCAGTGCATCCAGGAGGCACGAAGATGCATCATGATCTACGCCGACAATTTTGGTGGATGGATGAAGAGGGATGTGATCCGATTCGTTTCTCGATGCTTTACTTGTCAGCAAGTAAAGGTGGAGCACAAGAGACCTGTAGGATTGTTGCAGCCGTTGCCTGTATCTGAGTGGAAGTGGGAGAATATCACTATGGATTTTGTATCAGGACTTCCACGCTCGCTGAAGGGATATTATGCTATTTGGGTTATAGTGGATAGGTTGACGAAGTCTGCGCACTTCTTCCCCATTCGAGTGAGAGATTCAGTGGACAGATTGCGTAGGTTGTATGTTCATGAGATAATCCGACTACACGGAGTACCTGTGACTATTGTTTCTGATCGAGACCCGCGCTTTACATCGCACTTTTGGCAAAGTCTTCAAATGGCTTTGGGGACGAGCTTGACTTTTAGTATAGCTTTTCATCCTCAGACCGACGGTCAGTCTGAAAGGACTATTCAGATATTAGAGGACAAGATGAGAGCCTGTGTGCTTGATTTTTGGGGTTCTTAGGAGGATCATCTATCGTTGGAAGAGTTTGCATACAACAACAGCTATCAGTCCAGTATTGGGATGACACCATATGAGGCTTTGTATGGTAGACCGTGTAGGTCACCTATTTGTTGGACAGACGTGAGTGAGACCACTGTTTTGGTGCCCGATCTCGTGCAGGAGACGATGAAGCGGATTGCAGTGATTCGTCAGCGTCTGGTGACAGCTCAGAGCTGCCAGAAGAGTTTTGCGGATCGGAGGAGGAGACCATTAGAGTTTGCGGTGGGGGATCATGTGTTTTTGAAGGTCTTGCTACGCAGAGGGTTGATGAGATTTGGCCGTCACGGGAAGCTATCACCACGTTTTATTGGACCCTTCGAGATCCTGGAGAGAATTGGGGTGGTAGCATACCGTCTGGCCATGCCACCTCGGTTAGCATCCGTGCACAACGTCTTTCACGTTTCTATGCTTCGGGGGTACGAGATGGATCCGTCTCATGTTTTAGATTGGACGGAGTTTCGAGTTGATGAGGATGTCACGTATGAGGAATGCTCAGTGAGGATTCTGGATATGAAGGAGCAAGTGTTGCGGGGGAGAACGATTGCATATGTCGAGGTTCACTGGCTTCATCATGGGGTTGAGGAAGTGACTTAGGAGCTTGAATCCGGGATGCGTGCTAGATACCCAGACCTGTTTATCTCGTGACCTTCTATAAAATTTTGGGGGCCAAATTTCTTAAGGGGGGAGAGTTGTGAGACCCCGAACCTTGTTATTTTGAATTATTTATACATGTTGACGTGTTTTCCATCATGTTACTTATCATCGATGCATGATTTGTGCTTTAGAGTTGTAGAACAACATGTATGATTGTGTTTTACGTTTTCTCGGACCTTGTTTAGGCTACTTTGGTTGACCTTAGACCAGAAAACCCAAGACCAAAAATAGTAGGCTGAGACTCCAGGGTTCGGTCCACTGGGTTGTTGAATTCGGTCGACTGAACTGCTTTTCTTGAGTTCGGTCGATTGAACCAAGGGGTTCGATTGACAAAATTGAGGCAGTTCACATTTTTTGATGAGCTTTAGTCGACTGAAGTGGCCTCTTCAGTCGACTAAACTACTTTTTTGCCGAGCCTATATGTATTCCAGGGGCTGGAATACTTGAAGAAAAGCTTCTTTCTTCATTTCCTCTGCCTTCTCTCTAAATATTTGACCCGCCCGAGCCTGGTTTCTGACGATCAGCTTGTGGATCCTTGCTATCTACGCTGTTAGCTTCGCACTCATCTGGTCAGATTCTCGTTCCGATGAGGTTCATTTTTTGAAGCGTCGGGTTTTGATCCAACGAGGTAGGATTCTAGACCTACTGCTGTTATGGGGGTATTATATGAAATTATGTGTTTTCACCGGGTAAAAAATGCATCAAATGTCATATTTTCTGTTTAAGCCTTATTTTTCTGATAGAAAGCATGTTGTTCTCTTTTCTTAGCTTATAGTACTGTATGACATGTAGTATTATGGTTTTCAAAAGGTTTTCTTAAAAACGGTGGAAAAATGGCATTTTTGTGAAAAATCTCAACACTCGGTGTTTTGGAGGTTTGGAGCTCGCCTTCGGGGTTGAGTCTCAGGTTTGAAACGTTTTGTGAAAAATGGAAAAAATATTTTGAAAATATTTTGTTTGATCTCCATGTTGATGGATGGATCTATATACATGTATAATGTATTATTTTGAGAAAATATTTTCATAGTTGAGCTACGGTACTATTTTTAGAAGATTATCTAAATATATCGGGATGATTGGTATTTGGCACGAGTTGCCCTCGGTGAAAGTCCGAAAATGTGCACAATGTAGGTACCTTTGTTATCCTTCGGGGTAGTTCCCGTAAAGAAGGTTGGTTTGGGGGCTCTTTTCCCTCCGGTTGTCGGGACGGTAAAGTTAGCATTTACGTCGTGGTGCTCCGCATAGAACTTGTCATTACCTAGCAGGCCTTAAGTGGTTCAGGACCAGGGTAATAGACAGGAGTCTATAGTTGCTACCTTTGTCTGTGTGACAGAGTCGGTACATAGGATCTCTTTCTTCTTTTTTCCACGATAGTACATTCCGTGAGGGAACGATATTTTGGTTACTATTTTTCTCCAACTGTAAAATGTGTTTTGCATTGTTTAAATGCTTAGTTGTAAAGGAAAAACTGTTTTGGAGGTTTGTGGGAAACTTGGAATTTTATGACGTAAAACCTTTTGAGTTTTGTGGTTGAGTTCGCTCCCACTCTACATGATTGCATATTTCCTTCTTTATAGCTTTATTTTCTCTTTCTATTGGGCTTTGACTCACGGGTTGGATTTTCTGTATAAAACCTTTTTCAGGTGATGGTGTGGATGATGATCTTGTGTAGATCTAGTGATGCCCATGCTGACGGTTGATGGAAGATTGTTGTAATTTTCCTTTTTGGTATGCCTGTTCCTGAAGGCAAGTTTTGTATGCCATAAGACAATATACTGTATGCATGTTGGAACTGTATATCCTTTATTTACGAGAGATATCTTTTGCTGGGTTTTCCATTGGTTTTAACAGGCGAATTTAAATGTATGAAAACTCATATTTTCATAAATTGGTGTTTGATGGATTTTCACGTGACCCTGGATTTTGGGCTTGACATGTCGAGGATCCAACAAAATACCTAAAGCGTAACCCATGTGAATCCTCAAGTCAGGAGGGTAGTGCTCAATTTTCCAATCCTCAAAAAATGCTCCAAGTCCAGTCGATGAGTCAAGAATTTGGCAGCGTATTGGTGTACTAAAACTTGTACTTCGACAATGCGGAAGGGTATCAGCATCAAGGCTCGTACTCTCTCGGTACTTCAGCTGAGTACCTCTCACTTAAATTTTCTTCTAAAAAGCGTACCAGGTGTTCGGTATTTATAGAATTTATCAACAAATGAGGTGCTGACAAGTTTTGGGACCTGTCAGGATTTTTGGAATTGGCGGTCGCCAGGTATGAAGTTGGCGGTCGCCACAAAAATAAAGTTTCTAGGTGTTTCATGTGGTGGTTGCCATAATGGAGTTGGCGACCCCATGGTTAAAATGTGGCGGCCGCCACCTTAGTTAGGGTTTCTAGGAGTTTTTTATGACGGTCGCCATAATGGAGTTGGCGACCCCATAGTTCAAATGTGGCAGTCGCCACCTTAGCTAGGGTTTCTAGGAGTTTCTTATGACGGTTGCCATAATGGAGCTAGCAGTCCCATGGTTCAAAGTTAGCTGTTCAAAACTTGGAGAATGTAGGTTCACTGGTTTGAAAGTTTTGATCATTAGGTTTGAATACTGTGCTTGGATCATTTCCCGATGATCGTTCAGAAGCACCATTCTACTTATTTTTATCATCGAATTCACTTGGATTAACCTAACACTTCGCCATATCTCTCTTTTTACGGCGATAGTCAACCGTCGTTAATCCTTTTAGCGACGGTTGTTTGGCGAAATTGTGAACCGTTGTTTATGCATGTGTCAGGAAAAATAGCACGACGGTTTGCTAGCCGCCGTTGAGCATATATTGCGGTTGGCACTGCGGTTAATAATCGCCAATAATATAATCGACACCTCATCTTTATTAACGGCGGTTATGATTAACTGTCAATATTATTTTTCATTATTGACGGTTATATTACCGCTGCTAAAGTGTATTTAATTTCCGCCACAAATATTTATCCACAATAACGGGGATTTTGTTTACCACTGCTAATGTACATTTATTTTCCATCACAAATATTTATCAACATTAATGGAACTTTTTTACCGCCGCTAATATTTGTCAATGAATTGAGCATTTTTAATAGCATTAACGATGGAAATGCAAAATCGTCGCTAAAAGAGTACTTTTATTTGAATGTTCTGATGTAATTTCTTGTACCTGTAACCTAACTAGCTATTTCAATGTAGTCCACAAAAACGCCTTATAAACATAACAAAACAACTTGTAACTTAATAAACCTACCAAACACACTATTATAGCCCAATTTTTAAAAACCAAATCATAATGTTCCATAACTCAATATTATAATCATAGAAAGTATCCTTATAATTAAAGTCTCAAATCAAAAAATTAAAAATTCATACACAATATCCTTATAATTCATGTCTCAAATCACAAAATAAATAGAAGTAGCAATTTAGTAGACAAGTCACAAAATAATTGCTATGTAACATATCCCAAAACACTTGTGCTGATCAATAAGGTCTCAACTATCAAAGCCCAAAGTGATCATTTGTTAACTCTTCATCATATGCTAGTAAGAACTAGAAGCATCCAGAACATGTCGTGTATTGCATGTTGGTCCAAAACCATCCTGTTAAAACATAAGAATTTTATTAATTATCACAGTAAATCATATATATCCAGAAGTATTACAATTATATTATTATTTAAATAAAGAAATAATGCATTACCGGTTCATCTGTATCTGAAGATTGAGGCATTGAAAATCCTATGGATTCAACATGAGCTTGTAGTCTTGAACATTTAAGCTCTAAGTGGGTAAAACTGTCACTAAGCTCAGCTAATAACTCTTGTTGCATCTCTAAACGCATCTTATCCATGTCAACATGCTGATCTTGAGACCGAATATATCTACCAAACACTTGAGATGGATAACAACCCAAGCCATAAGTACATACGCGACCATGTCCATCTGCTCCTAAAACCTCTGTAAATACCTCATCTCTAAAGGTTGCAGATTGTGAGGATTCAGGCACTTCAGACAGTCGCTCATTAATACGACAGTGCCATTTAAAAAATCAAGCATTAGTTAGAATATGAACAAGTAAATAATTGAAAAATAATAATTTATTACACATACTATGGCTTCAGCTGATACTTGATCAACATACTCCCCATTTTTCATTGTGTGTGTCTTTACGTACGCCTCTATCCGATCGGGCTTCTTACCAGTTTTGGTAGCAATCTGCATTATGAATAGCAAATAAATATTATAAACTTTAAACATATGTTGTACATTTTTAATACATGTCTTGATAAAAAAATTATCTTTTACCTCGTCCCTTACTCAACAATGTGCCTTTCTCCCACTTGTATGACACATTATTTGTTTTTTGCGATTTGCACCATTAGTATTACTGCGTGTCCATTATTAATTGATCAAACATAAGAATATAAGTAAGCAAAAAAAAGGAAGATGATAAGGAAACTAATATTTTTAATACCATTGCCACTTTACTATCCCAAAACTCAATAAGAACCCTCCACTGATTTAGATGCACCATATCTGTGCAATGTAACATACGTTCTTCATCAGTGTCATAAAGGTTATAGTATTTTCTTTTAAGAGTGCCTTTCCAATCCTTCCATTTCTTTCCAACCAACATCAAACAATTATGTCTATAAATGTCTGGTGCGATATTAACATCCACATAAATTAATATAAGTAATAACAACTAGAACACAAAACATGTAGACTACTATAATTCATACCTTAACCTCTTCCTATATACGATCCTTAAATGTATCTAGCTCGGGAGCCCTCCAATCGGTAAAAGTTATAGGTGCAAAATTCCCATTCTGAGCTATAATACCTAATTGACTTTGTAGTTTTGCAGCTATGTCACCAATGGGTTGATTTTCTTCATTCAACTGAATATGTAGCTTCTCTCATATGCCCCATTCGGCAAACAAACGACCAGGACCTTTTTTTAGTCTACTTATTGATTGGCCTAAGCTATTAGCTGGTCAAATAATAATGGGTTAACTAACAAATAGCCAAGTACTATATTTGAAATAGAAAAGATAATAAATTACACGAGTTCAACAGTTAGTTTTGTACAATATAATCTTTTTGAAACATGATGTAAGATCATCTATTTTCAACACCACAACAGTGAACAAATGGCTTGATAAGCTAGCATCACCTCAAACACTAGGCGAGCACGGTGGCACTTGGCTAGTCATTTTTAAAATATGCATGAAGGATACCTAAACATCATCATCATCATCATCACCATCATCATCATAATCACCACCCTCATTGGTATCAACATTAACATAAGCATCGTCATCACTTTTATCACTATAACTATCTTCATAATCCTCCTCTTCATCACCACTATCACACATGTTGACATTATCAGCACCACTTCCATCAACATCTTGATTGACATCAACTGTTGTTCCATTCACATTTGGTCTAACCTAATTAACATCCTCTTCACAATTGTATGTTGTATCATCTTGAGGACATGTTATTGCACCTTCAACCGAATCTTTTCCATACATATTAAACAAGTCTCTAGGTGTCATATTCACAACTATGTGCCAATCTTCTTGAATAGGGTCTTGTACATACCAAACTTGCTCTGCTTTAGATATAAGGATGAATGATTCATTTGACACTTGATTGCGTTTGTATAAAAGGTGTTTAAAACTAACAAGTGTGAACTTGAACTCATCTTCTTTGATCCCAACATTAGCATCAACCCAATCACATTTAAACAACACAAATTTCAAATCATTAGAATAGCACAGTTCAATTATGTCTGTCAAAACTCCATAGAAAGTAACATCTCCAGTAATTGGGCTCTGATCTATTGAACTGGCATAACTTTATGTATTTGCAGTTAATGACACTCCACTATTTTGAGTTTTTTTTTTGTTCTCGTGCTGTTTCTTGTGAAACCTAAACCCATTTATAATATACCCCGAGTACTTTCTTACCCATTTGTCTGGTCCTACAGACAACAATTTAACTTTAGTTGATATACAATCATTTCCAACTCGTTGTAATTGTTGAACCTGTATTTTTAGCGAATATGTGAGAAGTCACAAGGTGTTAGTGATAAAAATCAATTCACAAACCACTAAACATATTACTTACATGCTCTATAAACCAACCAGGAAATTGTTCATTGTGCTTTCTCACGAGTTCACGCTCACTAAGGCGATGTCTATTGGATTTAAGCACTTGCATATGTTTCTTGTATGGTTAAAAATTATGCAAGACATTATATGTTATATAAGTAAATTCAAAATGAAATAATTTGTTTGGCATGTTTCTTATTCTCGAAATGGGGTGATTGAATTAGAGTTTGCTAGCGCATATCTATGTGCCTGTTCACATGAAGTGTTGTCGAGAATGAGCAATTTAACTTTTCCTATGCCACAGCTTGCTTGATCACCCTTATAATTTCGCACTGGACAATTTAATTTTGTTTCAACATCATGCAAGTAACGCGTGCAAAATGTTAAGCATTCTTCTGCCAAATTTCCTTCTGTAATTGAACCCTCTGGATGGCTACGATTACGCACATACTTTTTTAGCGTAAGCAAATACCTATAATAACCAAATTAGATAGTTCAAAGATAGGATTGATTAGTGCTCATTAGTTTGCAAAATACATGAACATAAAACTGAAGCTTATGATATACCTCTCAATAGGGTACATCTATCTATAATTCACTGGTCCAACAATCCTTGCCTCTTCTGCTATATGAATGGGCAAATGTTCCATGATATCAAAGAAGAAAGGTGGAAAAATATTTTCAAGATGGTAAAGGGTCAATCTAATTTGTACTTGGAGTTGTCCTAAGTCATTTGGATGCATTACTTTTGAACACACTTTTCTAAATAAAAGTGCTTAGTTCAATCAAGGTCCCACAAACATTCTTTGGTAATACCCTTCTCACAGCTAAAGGCAACAGTTGTTGCATTATAATATGGCAATCATGACTCTTGAGACCAGAAATGTTTCTCTCTTCTTGTACGCAGCGTGAAATATTTGACGAGTAACCATCAGGAACATTCACTTCTTTGAGCACTTTGCAAAATATAGTTTTTTGTTGTCGACTCATTGCGAAACAAGCAAGAGGTAAAAAGACTTTTCCACTTGCCCATTGTTAAGGGCGGAGTGCCTTACGAATACCTAACTATTGAAGGTCCCGACGCACCTTTAGATTATCGTTTGTTTTTCCTATAATATCAAGTAGCGCCCACAGTATATTTTCACAAACATTCTTCTCAATGTGCATAACATCAAGATTGTGATGAATTAAATTATGTTTCCAATATGATAATTGGAAGAAAATGCTTTGCCTTTTCTAATTATGTTAAGTTCTTCTCTCGCTAACACCAACATCTCTTACGTCTTAAACATCTCTTCTTCTCCTTTTAGATACAAATGGACGCCCCTTATCCTTTGTCAACTCTCCAAATGTGTTCGTAATTAATTCAACCTGTTTGAAAATATCAATACCAGAAAATTGACGTGGCATTGGCTCTATTTCAATACTTCCATCAAAACATATTGCAACTTTTCAGAATTTATGCCCTTGATCTAAAAATTGATGATGGCCCATATAACAATACTTTTGACAGTGTTTTAACCATCTAGAATGGATTGCCTTATTACAACAAGGACACGCCAATGCTCCTTTTGAGCTCCATCCTGATAAGTTAGCATATGCAAGAAAATCACTGATAGTCCACAACAAAGCTGCATGCATAGGAAACATTTGGTTACTTGCAGCATCATAAGTATGCCTTCAATCCATAACTCCTTCAACTCCTCAATTAGTGGTTGCAAGTAAACATCAATATTATTCCTAGGAGAACGAGGTCCATCAACAAGCAAAGACAATATAAAATATGGTTGTTTCATACATAACTAAGGTGGTAAGTCATACGGCATTAACACAACAGCCCATGTGCTATGTGCAATGGTCATTGTTCGAAATGAGTTAAAACCATCAGCTGCTAATCTAAGTCTAACATTTCGACTATTCCATGGGCTGTTGTCTTAATATTCCATCATTGGTACGTTCTTCTGTATGCCATCTCATAAGCGAAGCTATTTTTGATGACATGAATAGCCTTTGCAGCCTTGGTTTTAGAGGAAAATATCTTACTTGTTTGGCAGGAATTTGATTGGTTTTAATTGTACCATCATCTGAATGGACCTTAGTTTCTTTTTATCTTGATCTCCCACAAATATCACATTTATCAAGCCCCTTTTTATCTTTCCAAAGTAGCATACAATCCTTAGGTCATGCATCATACTTGTTATAAGTAATGCTTAAGGCCTCATTGAACTTCTTTGCTTTATAGTATGATTTCGATAAGGTTTCTCCATCAGGAAATGCCTCTTTCAACAACTCAAGCAACATATCAAATGACATATCAGTCTATCCATTGAGTACCTTTATATGCAACAACCGAACAATAAAAGAAAGAGTTGTGAACATTTTACAACCTGGGTACAATTCATGTTATGCATCTTCTAATAGTTTAAAGAATTTCTTGATCTCTTCATTAGGCCTAAACGTTGTATTTCGATACATTTGATCATCAGTAAAGTCAAAATCTTGTCTTGGAACTCCAAATGCATCATGTATTAGATAAACCATATCATCTCTCGCATCAGACCCTTACTTACATTAATTGAAGACAAAGTCTCGCATGAATTGTCCATCTAGTATAGTTTGTGTCAAACCCATTTATAATAATATGCTCTCTAACACCATTTTGCGTTTCAAATCTAAGGTTAAATACATTTCTTACACGGGCAATATATCTTCAATTCTGGAGGCTTATTAGTATAAGAAAACCAGGATCTAACCTATTTTTTATGTGAATCTAACTTTTATCCATAAGGTCACTATAGCACCTGAATTATTACTTATAAATAGTTAGTTATCAATCAAAGTAACAATAATGATAGATAGTAACAAAGAATGCCAAAGCCTTCACTATAATTCTAAAAGCTAAAAACAAAAAAAAGGTAAAAAAAAAGTAAACATATAAGACAAAAAAACAGTACTAGTAACTAAAACTAATGCATATTTTTAACTAAAACAAACATAGCAAATTAATTCATGTAAGTTTCTTAAATATTTTTGAGCAAAAAATAAGAACAGTTTGAGTTTTACCTTATTGTTAAGAACAATTTTAGTTGTAAATTTATGGATTGTTTGGAATGCTATTAGTTCGGAATGCATTGAACTTTGGGCAATTGCTTCTCATTTGACATTCAATATATATGCAATAACATAAAAATGAGAGTTGCCAATTTAGTGCGTAATGAACAGGAAATTATTTCTCATTGTCTGAAGTTTTTATTTGTGGTACTTTCATAGCATAGAAAGGAATGAGAACAATTACAATTTTATGTAATTTTTGCAAACTTATTAATAAGTATCAATTATGTGAAATTTAACAAACTTAATGGGCAGTGATTGAATGGAAAGCTACAGGACATAAGAAAGGCTTGAGTGCACATAACTACTTTAAATAGAAAGGCTTGATGAGCTTGCTTAGTCTCAATGATTTTTGCTTAATATTCCCCTACATCCATGGACTTGCATTGATTTTTGCTTAATATTCAAACACACCCTAAATGAACATACAAAGTAAAAATCCAAGCAGCATTAAACAATCAGGTCACGTAAACTTGATTATACATAAACACTTGAAGAAAAATTTGCTAAATTTAGAATGATCCCATGTTCACCGATTCCAAAACGAAGCAAAACCCTAGATCAGTAACCAAACCACTATGCACATATGTATACTGACTAGGAAAATAGCCTCAGTGCAATGAACGGTACCCAAAAACCAGAGAGTACCCGAGAGAGAGAGAGAGAGAGAGAGAGAGAGAGAGAGAGAGAGAGAGAGAGAGAGAAGGTACCAGGTCACCAATGGAAAAAATCAGTGGTGGTCGACGGCGACTTCCTCGTGATAGTCCTGAAGGGACGCGATGAAGGTGAGAAATGACAAGGGCTAGGGTTTAACTCCTGCCCATTCAACAGTAAAAATCGGTGGTCGACGGCTAAAATCAATGGTGGTTGCGTGACAGCGTTGAAAAGAAGCGACGGTGGTGAGAATCGAAAACGGCTATGGTTTAGCTTTGGGCATTTGGGGATGAGGAAGGGAGCGGTAGTGAGAAAACTAAAGGGCTAGCTGGGGTTTATGTGTCTCAATGCTCATGGGTGTTAAGCGAAATGGAAGAGGAAAAATTTAAATCGGGAGGGAAACTAATTTGGTTAACGGCGGTTCATTAAAATACCACCAGGGAAAAAGGGGACCTTCAATTTATGCGCGAAAACTATTAATTTTTAACGGCGATTGTTTTGCACCGCAATTAATGCTTATTTTGGGCGCAAAATTTATCAATTTTTAATGGCGGTTTGTTGACACCGCCGTTAATACTTGCTTTTATCAACGGTTATTTTACCGCCATTAAAATTACTTCTTTAAAGGCGGTTTATTGATAGCCGCAAAATAAATCGTCGCTAACATCACCATTTGGTGTAGTGTAAGATTAGGCAATGTCAAATTGGGGTGTCTACAGTTACCCCTCTTTGATATAACCTGCATTGCAACGTGTGATAAAAGTTATATCAAAGATCCAGAGATAACATCCATTTGACCGACCCGTCAATCTTAGGCCACAAACATACAAGCATGCATATGATGCTGATCGTACACGAATTTCTATCGAGCTACCTATGTACCCTTTTGCTATGGATCAGACCAAATTGTAGTCTCTAGGGCAAATGCGAGGATGCAAGATACAAAATATGATGCAAATGCTAACATGATGCAACCACTAGTATGATCAAACAATATCCTAGTGATCGAGTCAAAATCTAAAGGGGCCACAACCAATTAAACAAGTTAAAAAAATCGAGTCAAGATCACCAAAGGATAAATTAATAAAAAGAATCGAGTCAAGATCCTAGAAATTATCTTAAGCGGGGAAGCAACAATGAATTAACTAGGTCGAGCCAAGACCCAAAAATTTGAAACAACAATGGGATACGAATAATCAAAAGTCGAGTCAAGACTTAAATATATTTTTAACAAGGAGAAAACTATAAATCAATAGGTCGAGTCAAGACCTAAAAATTCAGAACTAGCACATGACCAAAATAATTCAAAGTCAAATCAACTTAAAACTATTTTTTTTCAAAGAAAACACCGCGAATTAATAGATCGAGACAAAACATAAAATCTCAGGATGACCACGAGACAAAAATAATTAAAAGTCGAGTCACCACTTAAAACTATTTTCATAGGAAAAAGCACCGCGAATTAATAGGTCGAGTCAAAACCTAAAAACTCGGGATGAGCACGAGACAAAAAATAATTAAAAGTCGAGTCATAACTTAAAACTATTTTTATCAGAAAAAACACCGAGAATTAATAGGTCGAGTCAAGACCTAAAAACTCGGGACAGCACGAGACAAATAATTAAAAGTCGAGTCAAGACTAAAAACTATTTTCATCAGATAAAACACCACAAATTAATAAATCGAGTCAAGATCTAAAAACTCGGGACAAGCATGGGACAAAAATAATTAAAAGTTGAGTAAAGATTTAAAACTATTTTTATCGAACAAAATACCGCGAATTAATAAGTTGATTCAAGACCTAAAAACTCGAGACGAGCACGGGATAAAAATAATTAAAAATCGAGTCAAGACTTAAAACTATTTTCATCGGATAAAACACCACAAATTAATAAATCAAGTCAAGATCTAAAAACTTGAGACGAGCACGGGGCAAAAATAATTAAAAGTCGAGTCAAGACTTAAAACTATTTTTATCGAATAAAACACCGTGAATTAATAGGTCGAGTCAGGACCTAAAAACTCTGGACAAGCACGAGACAAAAATAATTAAAAGTCGAATCAAGACTTAAATCTATTTTTATCGGATAAAACACCGCGAATTAATAAGTCGAGTCATGATCTAAAAACTCGGGGCGAGCACGAAACAAAAATAATTAAAAGTTGAGTCAAGACTTAAAACTATTTTTACCGTAGAAAACACTAAGAATTAATAGGTCGAATCAAAACCTAAAAACTCGGGACGAGTATGAGACAAAAATAATTAAAAGTCGAGTCAAATCTTAAAACTATTTTCATCGGATAAAACACCGCAAATTAATAAGTTGAGTCAAAATCTAAAAACTCAGAAGAGCATGTGATAAAAATAATTAAAAGTCGAGTCAAGACTTAAAACTATTTTTATCAAAGAAAACACCGCGAATTAATAGGTCGAGTCAAGATCTAAAAACTCGAGACGAGCACTGGATAAAAATAATTAAAAGTCGAGTCAAGACTTAAAACTATTTTCATCAGATGAAACACCACAAATTAATAGATTGAGTCAAGTTCTAAAAACTAGGAACGAGCACGGACAGAAATAATTAAAAGTTGAGTCAAGACTTAAAACTATTTTCATGAGATAAAACACCATAAATTAATATGTCGAGTCAAGATCTAAAAACTCGAAACGAGCATGGGACAAAAATAATTAAAAGTTGAGTCATGACTTAAAACTATTTTTATCGAAGAAAAAATATCGTGAATTAATAGATCTCTATTAAGACCTAAAAACTCGGGACGAGCACGGGACAAAAAATAATTAAATGTCGAGTCAAGATTTAAAACTATTTTTATTAGAGAAAATACTGTAAATTAATAGGTCGAGTTATGACCTAAAAACTCAAAGCGAGCATGAGATAAAAATAATTAAAAGTTGAGCCAAGACATATAACTATTTTTATCGAAGAAAACACCGGGAATTAATAGGTTGAGTCAAGATCTAAAAATTCCGGAAGAGCACGAGACAAAAATAATTAAAAGTCGAGTCAAGACTTAAAACTATTTTCATCGGAGAAAACACCACAAATTAATATGTGGAGTCCAGATCTAAAAACTCAGGACAAGCATAGGACAAAAATAATTAAAAGTCAAGTCAATACTTAAAACTATTTTTATCGAAGAAAACACTGCGAATTAATAGGTCGAGTCAAGATCTAAAAACTCAGGACGAGCATGAGATAAAAATAATTAAAAGTCGAGTCAAAACTTAAAATTATTTTCATCGGACAAAACACCGCAAATTAATAGGTCGAGTCAGGAGAGTACCTCTGATCATGGATGGAGTAGCTGTAGCATCAGGCACAACTGGTGCTTTAAAAGCACTGGGCTCAGCAAGAACATAAGCTCTGCTCTGCGATGCTCTGGTCTGCCCACTATAACCCTAAGCCGTCGACTGCCTCACAGACTGTGTTGAGGCACCCCTTCTACAAACCTAGACGTCTGAGCCCTAGGTTGCTGCGACGTCTGTTGTCTTTGTGCAGATGGAACAACTGACGCTCCCGTCGCACTCTGAACACTCCATCCTTAGGAACATGATCTGTGAAAATGCCCAGGCTAACCATACCCAAAATATACTGGTGGATCTCTTCCTAGTGACTGGACAGGTGCTGAACTCTAAACCTGGCCCTTCTATAGGCACTCCAGTGAACGATGCCCTGGCTATCCGCATTGATAACAAATAAGTTCCTTCTGCTCTAGCCTTCCTGTCGAGGCTACTGAAAGTGCAGGTGTGTACAACTGTAGCTGATATAAACGCACAGACTAAGAACTTGGACCAGTTGACCTCTGGCTCCTTTTTTCGCGCCCATGAAATTGTGTACCTCTATCACTCTGCTGGCACCTACACTCCCTAGCTCTGCAGCGCTCTGCCATCGAGTTCTCTACTCGGATAGTGGCTTTCACCATCTCAATGTAAACACACAAACCCAACGCTGCAATTATAGCCTTAATAAAAGGTCGAAGGCCCCTTTCAAACCTTTTGGTGTGCAACTCCTTCGTTGACACCATCTCAGATGCAAACCGTGACAGATTCACAAACTTGGCCTCATACTGGACCACGGTAAAGTTCCCCTAAACAAGGGAGATAAACTCCTCTCGGTATGTATCTCTCAAAGAACTCGGGAAGTACTTCTCCAGAAAGGCTCTAGTAAAAGCGGCCCACGTACCATCCACCACGGTTTTGGCAAACTTCCACCACTCTCTTGCATCCTCCCATAATTGGAACGCCACCAACTTAACCCGCAAAGCATCCTCCTCAATCTTTAGAGTATCCATGATCGTCGTGGTTACTTTTAACCACTCAGTAGCAGCTTTGGGGTTTGGCTCCCTAGAAAAGGTTGGAGAATCCAACAGTCAGAATTACCTCATTGCCACAGAGGCCCTTGGCTCAGAAGCCCTCACTCCAGCCCTAGAAGCCTCAGCCATTGCTCTTATTGTAGTAAGCATCTCTTGTATCATGTTAGCACCGCCCACATGTTCCTGCAAGGCATGAACGTCCCCTTCCTCCGGAACCTAGACATATGCAAGACTTCGGCCACGACCCCGTTCCCATCCTCGCCACGTGGACATAATTTTATACAAAAGAAATATAACAGGATAGTCTTTCATACAACATGTTATTACTAATGTAAAAACATAACACACATAAGCATGCCAACACATAGCCACTTAAGATTATGTAGACACATCTCACATACTGAGGAGAACTAACAAAACGGACGCGTCAATTTGGATAACCTACTCAGATTCTTTACTAGAAAACAAGTCGGCCAAACACGTTTCTAACTTAGCTTCTAAATTTGTTAATCTAAACGCCCTAAGACAAGACTAATTCATCCCAAGATCCAACCTCCATACTCACATACACCCCAACTATCATACTTAATAGGCTATCAGCATGTCATAAAAATGCTTAAACACATGTAAGCAAGCATACGCAATCATCCTCATCAGGTGATGCACTTTGAAACTCTGACCCATTTTCTTTTTTTGGCATTTTTCAACGCGCGTTTAGTGTTTTCGTTTCTGCATGTTTATATGCATTTTGATGTATGATCGGCTTAGATATGCATGCGGGGCAGGTTCCCGAGGCTATTGGGTGTTGTAGTGTGAATTTCAAAAAAAAAAAAGATATTTTAGAGGCCTATAAATATCTGAAGTTAGATATTTTCAAAAGATGTTTTAAAAACTTCTCAGCTAAGTTTTCTTCTTTTTTTCTCTACCTTCTCTTTAACTTCTTGGGTGCCCGGGGATCAGTTTTTGACAATCTAACTGCTGATCCTTGCTACTGGCATCGTGGTCTACGCATCCATCCGAATAGAATTTTATTCTGGCAAAGCTCAGTTTTTGCACGTTGTTCGAGGTGTCGAGTTAACTCACTGAGGTAGGATCCTAGACTCTCATGTCTTATATGGGTGCTATGTGTAATCATGTGTGTTTTTACTAGTTAAAATGCATGAGATCTTATTTTGTTTCAAATTTTTATTTTGGGTTCAAAACCATTTTTTTTCGATTTCGGTTGGATGAAATCGGGTGTCAAGTGTTTCTTTTGAGGTCTTGGTGTTAGGCCTGGGTGTGTGTATGTCCGAGGGTGTTGGATGGGAGTTTGGAGGCGTTAAATCGAGATTTGGAAATATGCTTTTATGTGATTTTAAAACCAAAGACATAAATGTGGTCTTATGGGATTTTGATACTGTGTTAGCCCTGGCTGACGATGGACGGAGACGTGGTCCTATCAGTGTTAGCCCTGGCTGACGATGGACGAAAATGTGGTCCTATATATGTTAACTCTTGTTAATACTGAATGTGTGTGTGCGTGGAAATCGAAGGGATGGAAACGTGGTCCTGAAGATGCATGTGTGTGTGAGTCTGAAGGATGAAAACGTGATCCTAAAGACGTGTGTGAATCTAAGGGATGGAAGCGTGATCCTGAAGAGGCATGTATTGCGTGTGTTGCTCATAATACATTGGGCGTAGTGCATGGATTGCATGAGTTATTTTCGGTTGTTATAGAACCGTTGTCGGGGCTTGTGAGTCGGTTTAGATATATATTCATGTGCTGCATATATATACCTGTTTTCCTTGGGACTCATGTGAGTCGTGCTGTCAAACTGTTTTACTGGCTCTAGTGAGTCGTGATCTAAAACTGTTTTCAAACTGTTTTATGACTTGAAAGAGAGTCAAAAACCACATATCGTTTTCCTAGCATGTTTAGCTTATATTACATGCTTGCCTAGTTTCTGCTGAGCTTTTGCTCACGGTGTGGGATTTATAATATTTTTCAAGTACCGGTTACACAGGTTGATCTGGAGGTGCCGGAGGGACAGAAGATTTGTAGTCTTCCTTTTTGCTCGTTTTGAACATGTATGTTGTAACATGTTTTCCAGTGTTGGAACCGTGTAATGTAAGCCTTTTGGCAATTATATATAATGCATGTGTGTTTTATATTGAGAGTGTATTCTCGAGTTTGGTGTTATGTTTGGTTGTTTGTGGACGTTTCACCTGTCCCGGAGTTTGGGGCGTGACATGCACCCTCTTCCCATTGCTCTTAGGTATTCGAACACAAAGCTCTAATATCAAGTTCTCATGCCCCGAAATCTAAGACCACGTGAAAAACCCACCAAACCACCATTTTGTAAAAAGATAGGACTTGTACTGATAAAACCTACCACCAACATACAGCTTTTTGGAATTTAAAAAGAGTACTCAAGGTTCACTCTCAGAGCAACATGCATACCTGTCCATACATGTATAAGATATAGCATCAAAGCTTACAAAACACGCCTTTAGAAATAGGCAACACATATATGAATATATGTTTCTATAACAAAAAAAAATTATACAATAGTCTTCCTGCCACCACGGGCACATCTAGATCAACTCCATGTGATCATCAATACTTGAAAAAGGTTTTAACAAATCCCACTACGTGAGCCGAAGCCCAATAGAAATAGGCTATGATATAGTAAAACAGGATATGCAATTACATAGTATAAAATAAACTCAACCACGTGAGTCTCAAAATAGTTTTACTTCATAAAATCTCAAGTTTTCCATTCTCAACGCCAAGCATTTCAACAATGCAAATAACGTTTCACAGTTAAAGAAAAACAGTAACCAAACGTTATTTTTCACTCGGATCACACCACCGAGGAAAGATAAATGAATCTTACGTACCAACTCTGTCAAATGGACAGAGGTAACACCTTCAAACTCCTGTCCATTACTTATTCCTAAATCATTTAAGACATGTTAGGTAATGACAAGTTCTATACGGAGCTACCACAATGTAAATCACTTTCTTTACGGGCCTAAAACCCGAGGGACAAAAAGCACCCACCCCTTCTTTACAGAAATTACCTCGAAGGACAAAGGTATTTACTCTGCGCACGTTTCTAGACTTCCACCATGGGCAACTCGTGCCAAAGACCCGCTATCCCGGCACATCTATAGAATTATTTAAAAATCAATCCATAGCTCGACTACGAAAATATTTTCACAATTATACATTAGACATGTATAAAGATCCATCCATCAAGTATGGAGATCAAACAAAAATATTTTTAAAATATTTCCACCGTTTTTATCAAAACGTTATAAAATATGAGACTCAATCTTTAACAACCTTGCTTGGACCCTAGTATTAGTGACAGATAGTCCACAAGGCTATAGAGCACGGACGAGATTCAAAATCCTAACTCGAATTGAAAATCCTAAGTTCGGCCCGAAAATCCCAAAAAAGTCTAAAACTCAGGCAACAAAACCTTAACACCCAGAGAGTCTCCCAGCATTTTAGATGAAGTAAATATCATGAAATAATGAGTTAAACATAAAAAAATCTTTATAAATAGGGTAAAATGACCATTTTGACCATAGTACAACAAAGTTTTAAAATCTAAATTTTGACACATGGATACCCTAAATCAAGAATTTAAGTACAATTAAGTAAAAATGACAAAATAACATCAAAAATAATAAAAATACCCCTTAGTGACCGACCACCTTGGGAAGAGTGCTAAAAAGCAGCTTTTTACTTTCTTTTTAGCTTAAAATGATTATAAAGGTATTAAATCAAGTATTATGATGATCCAATACAGTTGAGGAAGTAATATACATAATAATATCGTGTTATAAGTTAATAAAAAAAAACAAATTATTATTCAAGTCCATACACAACAAAATAAGTCAAAAAGTTATATATTACCAAAATAGCTTAATTTGACTTGAAAGACTACATCTATTTAATCAATTGCTATGGAAACTATAATAATACGTGGGAATACTATATTTATCATAAAAACACTAAAATAATAGGTCTCGGTAGGAAAAGACACAAAAATGATACATCAAATTAACTTTTAATGCATTTTCTTGCACAATAAGGGCCCAAAAATCGAGAAAAATGTCTTTCCATGGTACCTTTTGTTCCCCCCATGCCCCCTAGCCTTTACCTATATAAACCAAGCCAGACACCCTCTACTCCACTTGATACTTTCGTGCAAGAGAGGGAGAGAAACTTGACCTCATTGCTCTTGAGTGTTAAGGTGAGTTTGAAGGAGAAAAAGAAAAAAAAAAAAAAGAATCAAGGAGATTTTTTTTAAAGCTAAGTCCTAATCCGTCATCTACCCTCCTTTGAGCTCTCAAACATATAAGTAAAACCTCTAGACCTTATGTCTAATATACCTTACGTCTAATATCCCTCAAAATATCCCACAACACATCCCTTTAAACATTCTACGAATCGAGAACCGAAATCAAACCTAAAAGGCATCGTAGTTGAAAATTTGGGGCTGTTATGTTTACGGGTGATATGAGATGTTGTAGTATGTTGTTATCTTTGAGTTTGATGACTTATAAGTGTGCTGGAGCCTTGATATTAAAATCTAAAACACAAGCATTTCAAGAAATGGAATAAAAACATGACATAACATAAGTAGAAGACTTGGACCCTAAGAGACTTGATTTTTGAGAACATAAATATTTCTGTCCTGAACTTTGGAACGCCATAACTCAATGTAGAAAATTGATAAAAGCATGTTTTTTATGTCCAAATTTATATTTTTATGTTATCTTTTATCCAAAATTTGTTTCAACTCATTTTCATAAATAGAACTCGAGATATTGTAATTTTATCAAAGTGTGTCATTTTCTGATCAGTCAACACTACCGACTTGAAAACCCTCGTTTAAAGTGCGATACGAACTTTGGTCAAAATATGAAAATTATAGATAACATGTGTATCTATCAACCCACCAAAACGGAGCACAAAATATTGAGTTTTGATAGGTCAAAACCCCTTTGAAAGTAAATATTGAGTTTCATCCCTCGAGGGACACTTCGGTCATATGTTTTTGTGTAGCCCAAAACACCTATTTTTAGTGACCCATTCCAAAATCGGTCTACATGAACATTGTAACTAACATATTAAACCACTTTTTTCCCAAATGTTAAACCTTAAAGCCTCGAGAAGAAACCCAAAAACCATGTCAAACCCTCTGTCCAAAATCGGCTCTGCTGTTCCAAACAACTACCCTTAACTCTAAACATGAAACTTGTAGGAAACATGTTGAAATAGAATATACTCAAACATGGGATCATTTGGACTTGATTTGATATCTCAAAGCCGAGACCAACAGTAGCATATTTTTGGTAAAATCTTGAGAAAAGTGCTGAACCATTTTTGCTTAGGATGTTTTGTTCACCATTTTTCCTTAGATTTTGGCCTTCGTGTTAAACAAGAGAGTTGTAGAAAATATTTTTATCTAAATGGTGTTTAAAAATCATAACTTGATTCCAAGTCTAGATACCCCAAAACTTTGTCGGCTCTTTTAAT
>JAOTRH010000010.1:15680733-15703715 GCA_034768845.1 Heliamphora exappendiculata | reverse complement strand
TTTATGTTACCCCCCCCCCCCCCCCCTTCTCTCTCTCTCTCTCTCTCTCTCTCTCTCTCTCTCTCTCTCTCTCCTCTTCTCTATAGCTGTATCTACATTTGGATTTATTCTTCGATTTGTATTTTTTTGTCTAAGCTATCTATTTTTATGGTCTAATCTTCAATCTTTGTTCTGTTTTCTAATTTTTCATCAGTTTGTTTCTTAATTGGCCAACAACAGAGTATGCTTTTCCCATTTCCCATTAATATCAAAGCTCTGTATCTTTTTTATTTCTTTTTGTCTGATCTACAACTTTTTTTGTCTGATCTACAATTTTAGGGCCAATTTGTATTTTTTTGTCTGAGTTATTTTTCTTCAATTTTTTTGGTTTTGTTCTGTATTTTTGTCACTTTATTCTATATCTTTTGTCTGATCTTCAAAGCTGTCTCTCTCTTTTTCTATTTCTTTTTTTGTTCGATCTATATTTTTTCCAATCTATATATTTTCCTAAGTTTTATTACTAATTTGTGACTCATTTTCTTTTTGTAGGAATATCTTTCCAGTGAAGGAGGAGTAAGAGTGTGGACAAAACCAACTGTTTTTTGCCCATTACTCTAAGTTTTTCCAACTTGTTTTTAAGTTTTTGCTCGTTACACCAGGTTTTACGGTTATGGTGCATTTGGTGAGCTTATCTTGCACAATAATTAGAAAATCATTTAGAAACTTATTTGGTATCACTTTGTTTCAAACTTTTATCATTTAGTCAAATGGATTATTTATAGACATTCACTAATTAATTTTTTTGATTATAAGAAGTCTTTAAAAAGATATAGTATATTCTTAATTCTTGAATGAATTTAAAAGGATCATTAATGACTTTGTAATGATCAAAAAGTAAGATGTTGATTTCTTCCTAGATATTTTAGAGAAAAGAAAAACAAAAAGATAGTCTTATGCCTTGCTTTGTTTTTTTATTCTTTTATTCTATTTTTGTTTCGTGGATTGTTTGTTGTGAAAATACCATAAGTAGGGGTTAACTACTCTTTTTTTGTGATCTTTGCAGTGTTCTGTGTCTTATTAAGGCATGTTTTAAGTTATTTTAAGTTCTGTGTCTTATTAAGGCATGTTTTAAGTTATTTTAAAGGGATAAAATGATTTGTGTAATCTCATCAAAATTTAATACCAACATCGTTATCGATTCTACAACAATATGTTTTAAGCCATGTTTTAAACAATTTTCAAGAATTATAATTTGTTTGTCTCTTTAAAGTTTGATGCTTAGGATCTATGATTCGGTCAACCACGTGACAATAGTGTTGCAACAAGTATTGAAAATTGTGCTTTTTAACTTTTATTGTTTGGATTATGCCAATTTCAAGTATTGAAAGTTGTCGTCTCACCAAAATACATAGTAGTTAGAAACTCTAGCTCTAACATTTAGTATATAGTTTTATTTCCTAGCTAATCAAGTAAATTGTCTTATCATGGTTGTGGAGAAAATTGGGGATAAAAAATATAAATCTCGTATGGATTCAATTCCTTAAATTGGATTGTTGAATTTGCATTATCAAAAGATATGAAATTTTTGTAATTAAATTTTAAGTCATTGAAATTGGCATATGTTTTTCTTTTAAGTTGCTTAATTTGTATTGATCAATTAAATATTACAATTGTTCTTTTTTCGGTTTAAATCCATTTGTTGAAATTTGATAGAGCCAATGTAAAGAATAATAAAGGCCAGTCTTGGGAGACAAATTGTGTGGTATTGGTGTTGGAATTGTGGGAGAGAAATTCTTAATGCTAGAAACAGGATTCTCAGTTTTAATTGGGATTAGATTATCTTTTGAAAGTGGGGATTTAATCTTCATTTAAATTCTCGGATTGAAAGTGGAGATTTAATCTTCATTTAATAATATGTCATGTCATTAGACTTATTAAGCCTGTAACTATTACCGACAAAGATAATGATATCTTATATTTTTTAAATTTGGGTTCATTCTTTGTTTTTTTTTTTTCTCCAACCTCTCATTTTTGTATTGCGAAATACATGTGTTTTGTTAATTAGATGCTCCCTATGCTAAGCTTCATAAATCATATTTTGTGGCTTTGGCTTGGAAGATATCTATTTGTGTTAATTAGATTCTCTTTATGGTTATAATTCCTTTTTATTTATTTATTTTGTAATTTGTATTAGGTGACTCTAAATTTAAAGGTTGTAATCGGGAAAGAATTGAGAATTTGATGATGTTTAACAGTTGTATGCTAAAGTAAAATGCATGTCATTTTATCTAAATAGGTTTTAAGCTCATCTGAAGACAACTCTCCGTGTTAATAAAACTAATTTAAAAAAAGGAAGTTAGCTTTTGCATTATTGAATTTTTTAGAAGTTCTGTTGGAAGCTTTCTGCCCATTTTGTAGTGTTAAAAAAGAGAAAAAGAATACGAAAAACGCGTCTCATTTGAGACATATTCACATATTTATTACGTAAATGAGAACATACAATAGATACTGTGGGTATCCTTATAGGATATTATTATTACTTAACATTTTAATACTAAATATATATATTAACACTCTTATCAAGTTGGAGCATAAATATCAATCATGCTCAACTTGTTATAAATAAAGTGAACCTGGGGCCCGAACAGTGATGTAGTAAACATGTTAGCTAACTATTCACCAGAACGAACAAACCCAAAATCGATAGTGTTGTTCTTATGCTCGTGGTGGATGAAATGACAGTCGATCTTGATGTGCTTAGTCCGCTCATGAAACACTGGATTAGTAGTGATGTAAACAGCAGACTTATTGTCACACCACAACTTGGTAGGACCCATAGATGGTTCGTCTAATTCAGTGAGAAGCTGTCGAATCCACATAATTTTAGATGTAGCTAACGCCATGGACCTGTATTCTGCCTCTACACTTGATCTGGATACCATATTTTTCTTCTTGCTTTTCCATGACACGAGGTTCTCACCAATAAAAACGGCGAACCCTGATGTGGATCTTCTATCAATTGGACATCTTGCCCAGTCTGCATCAGAATAGCCCTCGGTGCGCGAATGATCCCGATCACAAAATTGTAGACCCATCCCTGGGTTGCCGTTGAGATATCGGATGATACAAACCACTACATTCCAGTGGGGAGTACGAGGATCAGATATGGATTGACTCACAACGCTGACCGGATAGGCAATGTCTGGTCTAGTCATGGTAGTTAAA
The DNA here is from genome assembly GCA_034768845.1 of Heliamphora exappendiculata. Lineage (NCBI taxonomy): Eukaryota > Viridiplantae > Streptophyta > Magnoliopsida > Ericales > Sarraceniaceae > Heliamphora > Heliamphora exappendiculata. The sequence continues at coordinate 15,700,511 of JAOTRH010000010.1, read as the reverse complement.
TAATTAAGTTTTCCACCATTCGTCGATACTTGTCTGGATGAGAAAACACATTGTTTTCACTAGGAAGAAGCTTCACACTTGGATTCATCGGAGACTTCACACTTTTTGCATTTAGTAGACCGGCATCACGCAGAATGTTAATCACATATTTTCTTTGAGAAATAAAAATCCCATACTTACCTCTAGCTACCTCGACGCCCAGAAAACATTACAAGTGTATAAGATCCTTCGTTTGAAATTGTGACTGCAAGAAAGCCTTTAGATTGCCAATCCCAATATGATCATCACCAGTAATAACAATATCCATCAACATATACAATGAGAAGAATACATCCTGCATCAGTTCGACGAAAGAACACTGTATGATCTTTGCCTGACTGTCGTACAACCATACTGAATCTCCCAAATCAGGCCCGAGGATATTATTTTAGACCGTATAAGGACTGATGAAGTCGACACACAAGGCCAGACCCCCCCTGAGCAACAAATCCGGGAGGTGTTCTATATAAACTTCTTTCTGAAGGTCACTGTTGAGGAAGGTATTCTTAACATCCAGCTAATACAAGGGCCAGTTCTTGGTGGCAGCAAGAGAGGAATAACCGAATAGAGGTCATCTTGGAGACTGGAGAGAACGTCTCAAAGTAGTTAACGCCATATGTCTGAGCATATCCCTTCGCAACAAGGCGTGTTTTTAAATGAGCCAAAGAACCATCATGATTCACCTTTACAGTATAGACCCATTTGCAGTCAACGGTCTGCTTCCCGGCAAGAAGAGAAACAAGTTCCCAGGTACCATTATGCTCCAAGGCGGATATTTTCTCTAACATAGCTGATTGCCAACCAGGATGAGAGAAAGCCTCTGAAATACTTCATGGAGCAACAGTAGTATCCAGTGCAGAAATAAAGGCCTATAAGGAAGCTGACAACCCCTTATAAGACTCAACATACCTGGGGTGATCCCGACAGCGGCGATATGGGCGACGGACAGCAATAGAGGGCTCACAGGCTGGCGGATCAACTGACGTGAGGACTGGCTCAGCAGGGGTCGGATCACTCGGAGGTGAAGGTGCAAGAGGCGGCGTTGAGAGCGGCTCAGGAGATGTAGCAGGAACATCAGTGGTAACCCGAGAAAGCATAAAATAAGCAGACAAATGAGGGGGAGATGACTCGCGATCAGGAGATGGACGGGAAGGAGATGGTGAATAGAAAGGGATTGACTCAAGAAAAGTGACGTCCCGAGACACAACAAATCGACGGAGGGCAGGACAATAACACCGATACCCTTTTTGATATTAAGGATAGCCAAGGAACACACATTTGAGCGCATGAGAATCAAGTTTGGTAACCTGTGGTTGGGTGTCGCGCACATAGCATATGCAACCAAAGATTTTAAGAGGCAAGGAATGTAGAGGCGCCATAGGAGTTGGTACAGATATAGGAGAAACACCACCCAATATAGTGGACGGCATGCGATTAATGAGATAGCACGCGGTAAGAACCGCCTCACTCCAAAACCGATGAGGCACATGCATATGAGACAATAGAGTCCGAGTTGTTTCTAACACATGTCTATTTTTTCGTTCAGCTACCCCATTTTGTTCGAGAGTATCGGGACACGACATTTGATGGAAAATACCACGACTTATCAAGAATTTCCTCATAGTAGTAGACATATTCCCCCTTATTATCACTCCGCAGGATTTTAACACAAGTGCCAAATTGATTTTGTATAGTCATGCAAAATTAGATAAACACAAACATAACTTTAGATTTATGCTTTATTAAATAGAGAAAGGTAGTGCGAGAGTAATCATCAACAAAACTCACAAAGTAGTGAAAACCAAATAAAGAGGTGACCGGACTAGGTTCCCAGACATCGGAATGAACTAACTGAAACGGAGCTGATGCTCTTTTATTGACATGAGAAGAAAAAGGCACACGCATGTGCTTAGCAAAATGACATGACTCACACTCAATAGTCGACACAGACTTTAAACTAGGGAAAAGTATTTTGAGATTTGGTAAACTGGGATGCCCAACACGACAGTGAATATCAAGAGCAGAAGATGATACGGCAGAATATGCTTTAGCAGGAGCAGCATCCAGCAGGCACAGCCCCCTAGAGACCCGTCCTCTACTGATAGTCCTCTTCGTTGAAAGATCTTGAAATATACAAGAATCATGAAAGAATGTCACTGAACAATCCAAATCAGAGGTAATTTAACTGATGGACAGTAAATTGAAAGGGTTATCAGGGGTATGCAAGATATTATATAAAGAGAGAGCAGAGGTTGGTGTCGCAACACCGCAACCCTTGAGAGCTAGGGAAGATCCATTAGCCATCAAGACACCAGCATGACCAGGAGTAGGCTTGTAATCAGAGAGAATACCTGATGATCCAGCCATGTGAGCAGAAGCGCCAGAATCTATAACTCAAGTGTGGGGAGTAGCCACACATGCAGTAAGATTACTTGCAAATGTGGCTGCCGGTACCTCAGACGAGCTCACATTCTGTTCAATCTGTCCATACATGTACTGATCGTACTCTGCTGCAGTCATCTCCACAACTTGTCTGGCTGAGCTGGGTGCTCCCTGAGAACTCGGCTGGATATAGTCTGACTGGCTGAAATCGGATGTGGCATTGGCCACAAGTGGAGGCTTTTCATGAAGTTTGTAGCACTCACTACGAATGTGCCTCACTACGAATGTGCCCCCTTATCCCGCAATAACGGCACGTACGGGTCTCACGACCACCATCACGACCCCCTCCACGACTAGATCTACCACTACCACAATCGTGGCCTCGACTGCTGCGGTTGCCATAAATACCTACTAGAGCAGATTGGTCAAATGCCTCAACAGGGGATGTAGTAGGGCCTCGAGAGTCGTCCCGACGAGATGCTCGACTTAGGCGTCGGAACATCCCAAAAAGAGTAGGAATATCTGCCCCGGCAGGAATCTGAGAACGCGCCGAGTCGAACTCGAAATCCAAACTGACCAAGAAGCACACCACCAGTAGTTGTTGTCTCTGCTGCTGAAACTGGAACAATTGATTCGTGAATGAAAGGAGCCAGTCAAACTCGTCTGCCAAAACCTTGAATTGCATAAAATGATCCTGAAGCGGCTTCTTGGATTGTTGAGACTGAAAGAAGCCTTTCATAACGTCATATAAACGGGAGAGATCATTGGTGGATGAATAAATTGACTCCAATGAGGATCAGATCTCTCGTACAGTATCAGTGTTAGCCACCAAAGACTGAACGGAAGGTTCCATTGAATTGTATAGCTGACTGAATATTTGGGTATCGTCCCAGGTCCAGGTCCGAAAGGTTGCTGAGATTTGAGATGGAGGATTATCAAATAAATGGGAATCGAGCTCCATTTCCTGAAGCGACTTCAAAACACTCTTCTTCCATAATGCATAACTATTGGCACCATCAAGTCGCCGATCTACTAACCGTGTGGATGAGGAAAACACTTCTTTGGTACGCTGCCGGCCAGCTTCAACATGAGGTTCGCGGGTCACCGAAGCCTCTGACATCTTTGTTTACTAGGAAGGAGACAAAAAATAAAAGAATACCACGGAGCACAAGTTACATCCACATGGGAGACTGATCGAGAACAGTGCGGAACCCTCACTGTATCATCAAATCAGCATACCACATCTCATTGTACAGACTAGACAGATGCAGTGAGGGAAATAGAGAGAGAAAAACCCTCTTGAAGGGGCTGCCGGAGGTCCGGCGAGGCTCGCCGGAGGTAAACGAGGTCTGGCGAGTGGTCGGCGAGGATCGTCGAAGGTCGGCGAGGCCCGGCGAGTGGTCGGAGGTCTTGTGAGGAGGTTTAGAAGCTATTACGGAGATTGAGGTAGGTTGTGAAGGCCTGCTGTGGTTTTGACGGAGGTTGACGGTGGTCAACAAACGGCCAACGGTGGTTGGCGAGGGTCTGGAAGGGTTGACGGTGGCTGGTCGCGACGCAAAGGTTAGGGCTTGTGGCTGGTTGCGACGCGAGGGTTAGGGTTTCTGTCTGGCAGTGGCTAGATGACTGGTCGGCGAGGGCTGGTGGAGGTCCGACGAAGGTCCGACGAGAGTCGCGAGGGTCATCAGAGGTCCGACGATGATTTCGACGCAAAAACTAGGGTTTGTGACTGGCGGCGACTTAAGGGACTGGAGGTTAGGGTTTGATGGCTAGGGTTCCATGGCACTGATACCATGTTAGAAAAGATAAAAAGAATACCCACATATTTATTAAACAAATGAGAGCTTAAATAGATACTGTGGGCATCTCCACATGATATTATTATTATTTAACATCTTAATACTAAATATATATTAATATGTAGCTCTCAACTTTCGATGGTGTTAGTCTTAATTTTGTATTTTTTTTCCAGTTTTATGTACATTTTTCGGTGCTTATTTTCTTTAATGAACGAAAAAAACTATTATATGATTTGTTGTGTTTTTCTATGCATTGATCACGTGATTTGATATTTTTGCATAATATATATCCGCAAAGGGATTTATGTTTACGTTTTTTAATTGCAAATGATCCAAGTGTTACTTTTTATACTAATTTTTTTAATCAATATTGTTGGATTTCAAAATTTTCAGATTTATTTGTTCTAAGAAAAACTTCAATCAGTATTAGCTAACTGCACAACATTTATCTAATTTTAACCTGTGGCAAATCTGCCGTGGCATGCTAAGTTTTTCTTTTGTTTACAATTACGGTGCATTTGGTGAGCTTATCTTGCACAATGACACTAGAAGTTCTTTGATTTTTTTTTTTTCATTTTGCTTTTTGATTTTAAATAGGAGAATTTCTCATTAGTTGTTGAGGACTATTTATTTTATATCAACTGAGATGGTTAAATGCAAATTATTAGCTTTGCGCACACTCAAATTATAAAATGCACATTAGATATTTTGTTTTTGATTTTATGTATCATGTTTTTTTCTTTTTTTTTATTAGGAAGTTTTAATAGTTGAACTAAAATTTCGATTAAATGAAGTTGATAGGCAATATTTAGATGGTGATTATATTAATTACATCTTTAAGGGACTTATTCTATTAAATTGTATTGTTGAATTTGTAATACAAAAAATAGAATATTTGGTTCAAGAATCATTAGTTTTGACGGTCGGTGATTTGCCTTTTATGTTATTATGCCAGACTTTTAGTATTGTTAAGATTTAGAATTTTTGTTGATGCAATGGTTGGACAAAAATAAGGAATGATGATTTGTTTTAGTCAAATTATGATAATGATGATTAAAATAGAATCTAATTGTATTAAAAATGTTCTTGGGCAAAGTTATTCTTAGTATCATCATATAACGAGAGCACTTTTGTTTTGATAAGGCATTTTGCACTAAAAACATTTTATATGAACCTATGCTTTAATGAGAACTAACTGTAACGATAAGACATATTGCAATAAAAAAATGCGAAACCATTTGTTAAGAGAAACAATGACAAGATGCTTTAAAGAGAGCACTTTTGTTTTGGTTTGGTTGACAACTGTCAATAGGGGTAAAAAGATGCTCAAGTGGGTTTATATTGGTCAATCTTTCAAAAAGTTCCTTTAGAAGAAGTGGAGAGCATGCAGTTGAGGCAATGATAACAATTTTGTCCAATGGCACTACAATTTTGGAACGAGAAATATGTGGGTGACAACACACTTTTGCAATGACGACGTAATGTTCAAAGGAGGAGACAATATTTCTTCAATGAGAACTCTTTTGCAATATAAAATAATGAGAGTTGGGCCTAAAATGACCTTTTGGTTGCCTCCACGTACTTTTTCAATAACAACTGAAAAAATTAATTTTTAATATGCAAATAAAAACTTGTGTGTTTGATATACAATAAAGAGATAAAATAACTCGTCTAACAGATCAACATAATATCACACAAAGAGACGAGATTTTTTACGTGAAAATTTCTAACTATGGTAAAAACTACAAGACTTATCCAAATTTGAGAAAATAAGTACTAATAAAGTATTGATTGCAAGAAATGTCTTACAAACCCAATTGAATCCTCAATTTATTGCTAATCGTCTTTTTGTCGAATACTCGTGCACTAATTCTGTGCTTGCTTACCGTAAGAATTCTCCTATGAACTTTGTCACTTTAGACTCCTCTCAAGTACTGAATGCGATGATGAAGATGATGATTTGACGATAATCTTTAAATGTTTTAAACTTGCATAAAATTATCAAAACTTACTCACAAGAACTCCCCCTCAAGCTATCCAGCAACAGTCACACAAAACCAAATAAATTGCTCAACCTCACACAGTTTTCTAAAACTGAATTTATATAAAAATCTACTAACCCTATTTAAACATAAAGTTGTCCCGAGATAGACTGCTTGAACGGTCATACCAGTCGAGCCTTCCAAAATTGTTGCAGAGTGCATAAGCTTGCAAGATAATAATTACACCTTTCTGTCTAGATCTACAACAATATACTTTCAAAGACAACCATTCATCATATCATCGAAGAATTCAAATAAAAAGATAGGAGATACTATTATGTCACAGAGTTGCCAAACTAGATGGAATAAACATAAGGAAAAAATTCCTAACAAGAATTATTTTATTTTATCAATATCATTGTACAATGCAATATTTTTCAGTGTGAACTTAATTTCTCAATCTCATTATAAAATGTAAAAGTACTCAGTCTCATCTACAATGGACCATTTTGTAAAGTGAACTTCAGTACTTAGTCTCATTATACAATACTTTAACATGGAACATTCTAAGTTATGAAAATTAAGTTTATCATTGCTTCTTTTGCAAATGAGAACATATAATTGTTGATGAGACATTTTGCATGTTTCAAATGAGAACACATTGAGGCAATGAAATCACATTTTGCAATTTCTCATTTTCATATCCCATTGAGGCAACAGTTTCAAAGGAGAGCACATTTTGATATTAAATGGAAGTGAACATTGTGACAAAAATAATGATGACATATTTTATGAGGAGAACAGTTGATTAAAATGTTAAAAAAAAGAGAGATATTTCAATGAGAACACATTTTGAAATGAAAACATGTTTACATTTGTCAAATAAGACCTTTAAAATGAGAAACTATTGCATTTGGGCAATGTCTACACATAGTAATAAGAGCATAAAGGCACAAAGAAACCACATTCTACAATGAGACCTCGTTCACCCATCACACTTGCAACAAAGAACCAACATGGTAAACTAAAAAATAAGGTGAATCGGAACATATATAAGATGTTGAAAACCCTCAATTTGCTATATGTACGGATCACAAAATCGTTGACAACACACCAATGGGAATAAGGTATGTTGAAAACCATGGTTGAATATGAAAACAGGCTATGTCAAGCTTTTCAACATAGTGCAAAAAAGGAGTCTTCAATGTCATTGTTGTTGAATCGAATCAAATGCAAAACTTACGTGGTGATTAGCTAACAGTAGAATGACAAGTTCGTACGATGGGATAGACTATTTTCGACCACAATGAATGCACAATACATGCGCAATGAGAATTTCGGAGACAATATTTTTGAAATTTTACATCTAGGGTTTCAATGTGAAATACCCAATATCAATCAACTGTCTATGGGGAGATTTTTGCACCTAGGGTTCACAAATATGTGTGAATGGCAATGTAAACTTATTTTTCAAAGTCATCTCCATGCCGTTGATGAATGTCGTATATGTTAGAATATGTTAATTTGGTTTCGGAGGGAAATGTCGCCGAGATTTTTGAGTGATTATCTTCAAAGATGTTGAGAAATTAGTTGCCGCGCCTGTTCCTTCAATTTCAATGACAAAAGTGGTAAACAGTTACCACTTTGTAAGTGTTTTAAGCGCGAAGGGTATAATTATAAGAAGGACACTTTTGGTATAGTACAATACAAAAGGACTTAATAGAATATTACTTTTCAAACAGGACTCATCCCTAAATTACTCACCAAAATAAGATTTTTGACTTGATGCCCCTCCTTTCTTTTTTTCTTTTTTTTAATGTTTGCAATTGAAACAACGAAAGCCTCACTAGCTTCATCTTATTGTTTATAACCATCCGCTCAGCCCTTGTTCGATCTCGCTTCACCCGTTGGCATAATATTTAGGTTTGAAGGTGTAGTTGTTTGCCCCACAATTCGGCACCCACAAGTAACTACCCAATCTCGTTCGGCTCCTTCGGTCAATAATAAATCTTTCTAGAAGCATTGATGTTGATCGAGGGGAAAGCTAAGCAACCAAACCTAGCTAGCTCCATCGATCCAAAAACTGACGCATGAAACTCACCCTTTACTTGAGAATGAAGAGAGAAAACATAGCATATCACAAGATCGAGGCAAGATTTGGAACACTATATATTACGAGAGGGATGCCTCGCGAATCGAGCTTGTAGAAATAAGGTCTTTTGGCGAGGCCAAGTCAATTTTAGGCACATCCCAACATGGCTAACCTAATAGGATGACGTTTCAAATAATATTAACTTTTGGACTCTATAGTTGTGATTATAATTCGATTGTGAAAACTTAAGTAATCAATATTAAACTTTTGCATCCTTAATTAGGTTAGTATATAGTATGCTCTATATGGTCTGGATTGATTTTTTTTATTACTTTAATTTTCTAAAAAACCTAATAATTAACCCTAATAAGGTAGTATTTGACATTACTGAAACTAGTTACTTAAAGATTGTAATTTGTAGTAGAAATTGTGAGTGCTTGATAAAAAGTGTAACATATAACTAAAATAGAAAAAAAAAAAGTCATAGTTTGTAATAGAAGTTATGAATGTTTAAAAAAAATTATAACTTATGACTAAAGTTAATAGCAGGAAGTTAAAAGCGAATAAAAGTAACTTTGCCAAACACACCATAGTAGCTAATAAAATGCGAGATTCTACCTAACCACAAAAAATATAATCATGAGTCTATTTCTTTTACACATGATTAATAAATCTTCATAATCACATAGTGTATTTTAATCATGAACTTTTTCTAACAAATCCTAATTGGGAGTACCATTGAACGAATCAAGTTATTCGAACTCAATTAATTAGTGCTTTGTTTGTTAAAAAAAAAACAATTTGAAATCAGTTTGTTATGCAAATAAATTTAAGTTAAACCTATACTAAAGAAAAAACTGTTAATTCTTTAAATTCGATTCGAACTTAACTCGATAAATCTATGTTGTATAAAAAAGAATAATTTGATCAAGCTTGACTCAAATGAAAGCCATATGAGATCGATTAACTTAGTGGTAAATAAAGACTTTGGAGTTTTTCTGTTCTTCTATCAGTCGTTAAGTTTGTAAGCCAAAAATTCAATAACTCAGAGTCCTAGACTTTGGGGAAAAAACTTTTTAGTTAACATTTGGTTAATAATTTAAAGAATTTGAGAAAAATGCTATAAGTAATAGATGTTTGGACTTTTGGTAGCTTTCGAAGTAAACAAGTCCCAGCATAGAAGCAGTTGAAACAACAATCCTTGCAGGCTTGCAATTTGATTCACTGACGAAACAGAGTCCATCATATTCATATTCTAAGCAAAGCATCTTTGGCCACCATCAACATTCAACAAAAGTGGGGCCATCTATAAAGACCAGCATTTACTAGTTCATGTCTGATTCAATAGTGAGAGTTGAGACACATCTTCCTCAGTAAGCCATTGGTTAACATATAGTTCGACAAATATCCTAATCTGATACCCATTGTGGGAAAAATATCATCTTCTTTGACAGAAAACGGATATCCTTTGAAACTTGAAAAATCGTATAACTAAACTTTGGTCAACTCAACTAAGAACGTCTCATGAAGATACACTTCCCCGTTTATGAAGAAAGAGAAACTAGGAAATTATCACAATCCTGTAAGAATCTGACCAATTTGCGTGCCAGGCAATGGTTCAAGTTATTGATCATAAGTAACCAATAAGTATGTTTCCAAATGATGCAATAACATGCCAAGTTGTATACTATATTCCAAAACCATATCCTACAAGAATTCGTAACTACTAGTAACCATCAATCCGACTGAAAGTAAGGAGGAATCACCTCCTGGCTCAAGAACTACCAAATTGCCACTTTCAATCATATTATATATTCTCATAAACAAGCATTTCATGTGCACACTAAAGTTTCCACAAGCTACCCAAGCAGATGTCCTAACTCACATCTCATCCTTCTGGCAATAATGATAAATCCTATGACCAAGACACTATAAGTAATCATCTTTCTCGACATCAGTGGATTATGAACATGAAGAGACATTCTAGAGTGAAGGTGGTCATGTGATTTTGAAGATCTTGAAATGTCCATTTCATTTTTTATTTTTTCATTTTATTATTGCAGTTTTTACATGATCAAATATCTTGTGATGTCCTTCAAAAAAATAATTCAAGGCAAAATGCAAGAAGGGGATCGATATATACTGTTCAATTCCTTGTCCCAATGTGGGTTGTCTACCTTCATTTATTTCTAGTCCATAAGGGTCTCCCTAGCTAGAAACAAGATGAATTGATATGCAATCTCACAGTAACGCAGACCACCACATTCATGTTATCTGCTTAAGGTATGACAGTAATGGCGAATAACTTTTAGGGTTTGTTTGATCAGCAGCAATGCATAGAACTTAGAACTTCAAAGAAACTTACTCGGTAGCGGCGGCAAGCAGGAGTGGCGGCGACGACAAAACAGGCAGCGAGGCGGCGAGCAGCCAGCAGGAGCAACAGCGACGACTCACGAGCTCGAGAAGCGACGAGACTGAGCGGCGGGGACACCGATCGGCGGCGAGACCATGAGAGGTGAGATGGAGCAGCGACGGGAGTAGTTCTAAGGCAAGAAAAGCCTGAGTTCTAGGGCAAGCGTGCAGAATGAGTTTGGACGCAGGAGTAGGCAAGCAAAAAATATAGTCGTTTCAGTTTCAAAATAAATTTTACATCAAAAGATAAAATACCTACTAAATAAAAAATAAAATATAAATTTAGTTTATATGTTAATTTTAACTATATTTTAATTTTTAATTTTTTTTATCTTTCTATATAATTTTTTTATTTTTAATTTTTTTTCTCAATAAGAGAAATTAAATAGATAAGATTTTAATTAATAAAATAAATAAATAAATAAATAAAATAACATAAAATAAATCAATTTTAATCATTATTTTCGACCAATTTTTTTACGACGATAAAAACTATCTCAAATGATTACTTTTAGCGCCCAATTATTTATAATAATAAAATACCGTTTTCAAATAACTATTTTTTACGTCTAATTTTTGACGATAGGAAAAACCGTCTCATAAGAGTATGTTTTGCATCTAATTTTTGCATCGAAAAAATAAATTATCGCAAATAATTTATTTTTTGCTATCATTTGTTACTGTATGAAACAATCGTCTCAATTAACCAATTATTACAACCATTCTTTTTGAGACCGTATAACTGCCGTCTCAAATGGCCATTTTTTATGACGGTAAAAAACTTATTTAGATGACCTAAATTTGTAGATGACAAAAAAAAACAGTCGCAAAAGGTACTATTTAAGACGGTTATGACCGTAAATACAAAAAATTTTAACGCAAAAAATGTTTTTTCTTGTAGTGAGATCTTATTTTGTGATTTTTGTAGAAAACATTATATGTTTTAAAGTTTTAGTTTGATTGAACATCAATAAATATAGAAACAAACCGAATTTTATTTTTACAAAATATACAATGGTAAACTTAAACGATTTATTTTAAATAAAAATCGTCAATTTTATAAATCAAATTGCTATTCGTTTCCATACTTAGCAATGTCCAATCCAACTGGATTTTTGTATGAATATTTTTTTGCAAGATTTATTAGATGAATAGTTTTAATCACTTTTATAAACCCACCATAAATTCACAAAATAAAATCTTGAAAGTTCTTGAAAGATTGGATGAAATGTGAAAAATTTTAAAGACGCTGGACTAGGTGCAAACATTTTTCCTCTTGGACAGCAAGTGGTAGGGTAGAATGAATATTGAATAGTACAACTAGCTTAAATGTTATTTATTTATTTATATTTTTAGTTAAAAAATAAATTTAGTGTAAAGTATGTTATTTAATAAATTAAATTTTTTAAGTTAGTTGTTTGAGTAAGAAGTTAGTTTTTTTATTTTTTATTTTTGTTTAAATTAAATAGAATTGTTCTTTTATATAATTAAAAATAATAACTATATGTAATTGTTGATGTTAGTAAATAAGTTATAAATTATAAATATTGTTGTATTTTAGACGAGTGGGTGTTTGAATGCAATAATTTAAAAATTAGTGTTTTAATTTAATTTTTTGACTTTTTAATATATATTTTTGGCAAACAAGCAGTGTTAATTTTTTTATATTTTTATTCAAAAAGTTAAAAAATTAGTATAGCCAATTCATTAATATTACGTGCACACAACCAACTACGCACCAACCACATAAATAAAATATGCATAGATTTTAATAGCCTTTAAAATTTAAAAGCGTCACTAAAAGAAAAGTTCTAAGTGTCGAATAATTTTCACTTGTGGTTAGAAGTGTACTAAATTTGAAGCTATAGCAGCAATTTTTAACTTATGGAAAAAAATTGCAGCGTGTTTAAAGCGTCCCTATAGATCTTTAGAAAAGTGATGCACTATATCCTTTGCTAACATCATAAACCGTCGCAAAAGTGACTGCTGATGTTAAAAAGATTATACCAGCGCTTACAAAAAGCGTCGGGGAAAACCTACAATGACGGGAATTTCCCAATGCTTCTGGCGACAGTTTACAAACCGTTGGTATAGATCCTGAGAACATTTAGCAGGTATAAAATTTTTACGAGCAGTGGTTTGTAAAAATTTTAGCGACACTAATGACTGCTGCTATAAAATAAATTTTTTGTTGTGTAAATTCCTTACCTTAGTAAAAAGTAATTGCAATTTAAGTTTATACCTCAACGATGAAATAGTAATTAGTAATGTCATCCAACCAAAAAGTCAATTCATTTTACCAAGATCACAAAGATGCCACATATGAGGAAATTCCTAAATGAGAAGTGCTCAACCTTCTATGGTTCTTGATCAACAAGACACATTAGTGACTTCCATTTCCATGGAGTCCAATATTGGACCATCCATGCTTCTTTTTTCTTCCTCTTTGGCCTGATTTGCAGTAGTGAATGACTGAAATAGTGTTTCTAATTTTTTGTTTTGACCTACTTCAGAGTTGCCACAAGTTAATTAGGCATGGGAGTGACTGTTCATGTTAGGATTGATCAGTTGGAGTGGGCAGTAATAACTTGTGGGTGAGAGGATCAATCCCAATCTTCCTCAGCTTTTTCTTACCGTGGGTGTTCTAGTGGTTCTTGATCTCATTATCAGTTCTTATAGGGAGATGAGAAGAAATCTTGGACCATCAGCAAAACCATTTGGATATATATAAATGAATTTCCTATTTTTTAGCTAGTTTTCACTCTTATGAAAACATAAATCTAATTAACAACCTTGCACAGTTAATGCCATCATATTCTATCTTTTACGCTTCCACTTGAGAGCTGTCACCGACGGCGAGCTGCTATGCGAGTTGCGCTTTCTCTGGTTGATGAACCAGTTGTTTATTTGCTTTAGCTGCAAGCCTGTCTCCTCCACAAGTTTTGCTTTCGTAGGATTTTTTAGTCATAACATAACTCTAACCCCCAAAACTAAAATTGATTGTGGAGAAAGTGACCTGGAATTTCTAACTTTTACTGCTTAAATTTGGAAAAGGTCTTGAAGTTCTAGATTAGGAGACTGCAAATTTTGGGATTTCTAGTCTTGAATGGATACATGTCATTGATAATTTGAAAAAAGAAGAAAACTTTCCCTAATTTGACGAAATTCAGAATGATATTGAAATTTTTTCACTCATTTTCAGAAAAACTGGCAATCTTAAAAAACTTGAAAATTTGCTAGTTTTGTAAGTGGTGAAGTTGCTCACAGTTGGGTAACGCCACTTAGCATGTTGCTGCCACCAATTTTTGAGAACTGAAGTGGTGTCCGGGTAATTTCCCTTCTCTTCTTTTTCTTAATATTTCCTCCCTCACATCTTCAATTCTTGATCTTAATCCCTGCAAAAAAATGAAGAAGCGTGCCTAATCTCTTATTCTATTTCCTGTTCTTTTTTTTTTCTGAAGACAAAAAAAAAAGGCGAGCAATTTGCAAAAAAGCTTTAAAACTACAATTACTTGGTCATCAGTTCGTAAAAAGCTTTAAGTACTAGTACAATTTGGTCATTGATGTTGCAATGTCCAGTTGCACATTGATATGTTGAAGGCAACATTACCGCTGAGCTCATTGATAGGTTGAAGACATCAAGTTTGCTGTAATTTGATGCCTCAGTTCCCAACAACTGAGCCTAGAAATTGCTGCATTACCCATGTGATTGCTGCATTACCCCGGTCGTCGCTTCACTACTGAGCACCCTTACTCCACATGCTTTAAAATCATTACACTAGTTGGATAGAACTAGTTTTGTTTTATTTTTACTGGTCTAGATGCATATTGTTTTATGCAATTTCTTTTTTTTTTTTTGGGTTTGTTTTTTTCGCTAGCACTAGCTCAAAATGCACACAATTTTCATTCTGAAGATCATTTTGATGAGGAGTTGCTTGGGGAATTAGAAGTTGGAGACTGTTGCAGGTTTGTTGTACACATTTCAATTTCTTTTTTTTTGTTTTTGTTATGTATAAATTGGTAAAGTACCTGCATTTTTTAAATGTCTTTAACTGTTCATTTTATGTTTAAAGTTTAACAACCTAGATGTCAGAATGCCTGGCTTAGAATAGAATCCTAGTTTGTCATTTATGATTTAGATGCTTTCATTTACAAATATTAATTTCATTTATTCATGTTAGTTGTGTTTTGTGTAACCTAAATTAATGGTGGGACTAGTGATCCATTGATGAAGCTTCTCTATAAATACCCAATAGATCTTCTTATGCGAGTCATGAAATAGAACTTTCTAATCGAAGTACATTCTATTCGTGAATTATTTTTTATGTGGGAATACCAGGAACACATGTCTACTACTTGCAATTAGTTAGAACATATAATAAATCATATGAAGGTGTAGGGCTGTTTGTTGCTTGCAATTTGGGTTGAACATGTCATGAAAAAATAAACTAATGAAACAATTTAATTGAACTGTAGTATTCATATTGGGTCAGATTAGGGAACCCATAAGCACAACATGTTGTTGTTGTATTGCAGCCAATGATGTGAAATTTGTTGTATTGCTGCTATGGTTGAATTTGCCTAATAAATTTTCCGAGTTAAATATTATGATGTAAAATTTGCTAAGTCAAATGTGAAATTTGTTTAAGAAATTTGTTGAATTTACTGAGTTAAGTATGTATGATTTGTATATTGTATCCCTCAACATATAAATTTGTGTAAAATTTATAATATGAGCCATTTTTGCATTGGGTTTTTCATTGCTTGATTGTCACATTTTCAAATCTAAGATTTTTTTTTTGGTGGGGGGTTGATAATTCTAAAGAGAGTGAAGAAAGAAAGAAACAAAGCTTGGGTTTGTGTGAGAAAAAAAAAATTGGGTTTGTATTTTATTTGAGTTAGTGTAAGTTATAATCTCTTTTAATTTAAATTTTTTATTATATTTTATAAAAATTATAAATAATATTTATTTTAAATTATTGTCATTTGTATTACAGATAATAGAATAATTTAAAAACACCCAACGATGACTTCATTTTCTTAATTTGAAAGCTAGTATGGAGGCTTCCATAACGATGTCATGATATTGTATTTTTACTTGTGTTTTAAATATAAAGATGCATAGCTTTTTTTGTGTGTTGTGTTAAGTTTATTATAGAACACTTGTATTTATTTTTTAATTATGAACAATTTATGTAATGCTTGTTACAAATTATTGTGATTTATTAAAATGCAAATTCCATCGCATTTAAAATTTAGAGTCATTAGATTTATTTATAGACGGAATTTAAGTAGCTATTTGTAATTATATTAGTAGGTATTGTGGAAGAAAATTTAAAATTATTGCATATTTGTAATAATAGCATTAATTTTATTTAAAATTTAAGCTATCAAGTAAGGTAAAACAAATATGAAGAGATTTTAGTAAAGCTCAAAAGTGTTACTAAAAGTAAACTTTTAGAAGCATTAAATAATATTTGCTACCGGTTAGAAATGTCACTATATTTGGAGTTATAGCAGCATTTTTAATTTATTGAGAAAAATAACAGCGGTTTAAAATCATGGCTGTACATTGTTCAAAAACCATTGTATTATGTTCTCTACCAGCATTAAAAACCGTCGCTAAAGTCACTGCTGGCACTAAAAAGACTATACCAGCGTTTTTAAAAAGCGTCGCTGTATATCTACACCGACGGGTATATCCCAATGCTTTTGGTGACGGTTAACAAGCCGCTGATATAAACTTTGAAAACATTTAGCAGCGATTTTTATAACTTTTGTGACGGTAATGACTACTTCAAGTTTCTTGTAGTGTTAGTAATATATAATTAATTATTGTATATTATCATAATAGCACAAACTAAATTAAACATTTTAACTAATAAGTAAAATACACTTAATTTTAATATGATTACAATGTTGTTTTGACTAAAAATATATAAGTACATAAACTTTTACAATTTTATTTGACAAAATTGTATATTTTAAAATCGATAAGTAATAGACCCATTATCAATAATATTAAAAATATTATTTTTAATATATATAACCAAGCAATTATCAAAACAATTCACACAAAGAAAAAAAACTCAATATTCAATTCTGTAAAATAATTATTAAGTTAAAAAATTTGCATATTTTATGATTATGCAAAATAATTTAATTCAATAATAAATAATTAAAATTGTAATTTGTAGAGCTTTGAGTCTAGGTCTGTCAAGAACTACAATTTTAATATTTTTCTATGTTCGAAATAGTAATAATAAGAGAAATAATTTATTGTGATGCTTTAGAGATAATTATATAGTATTTTAATATTATTATGAAATTAATAATATTTTTTGATAAAATTAATTATATATTAATTAAAAAAATTATAATAATTAAAAAATATTTATTAAATTTAATTAATTGCATCACACATCATGTCTCGCCGAGGGACAAAGAGGCACTTATTGAGATATTTGACAAAATTATTGTTTATATCTCATAAATTATAATTTATAATAAAAATTATAAATATTTAATAAAAATTATAGTTTATAATTTTAAAAAAAATTATAAATTATAATAAAAATAGTGAATATTTAAAAAAAATTATATTTTATAATTAAACTTAATAATAAAAAATTAAAAATTATTAATAATAACATTCTCAAACACTCCCACAGTATAATAATAAGAGATAATGAATTAATTATGACAGAATATGATGAAGAGTAATGATAAAATGAAAAATTATTTTTAAAAATAACTAAAAATATATTTTTTATTTGCAAATTTTTTTTATTATGCAATTCCAATTTTATTAAGCAATTCCAATTATATTATCGTTCCATCAAACGCCCTTTGGAGATCCCGAAGAGCCCACCCTCTATCTTTTCCCAGCCACCAAACTCTCTCTCTCTCTCTCTCTCTAGCATGTCTCTATGTAAAGACCGATAAATGTACAGAGTAGGTTGAAATCAAGCAAAATATAGAAGCACTGGACTCCAGTGGAGCATCTTTGAGATGGGTATGCAACTCCGGACTGGACATTATTATAGTAATCACCTTAAGAAACCATCATCATCATCATTCTCATCGTCACCATTACCATCATTGAACCCAAATTCTTCTGCAATTTCACTGCTACGCTTCAACATCAACCAAATTGCAGATGATAAAAGAGAGAACAGTACGAAGAACAAGATATTTTCGCCCAGGAGAGTTCTGGGTTTGAGTTCCGGTGATGGAAGAAGATCCAAAATGGGGAAAAAACAAGTTGGGTCGAGAATCATTAGAGCATCGAGCGGCGTAGGTTCACTATTGGGCTCCATGGATGACTGGAAACCTGAGAAGGGTTCCAAAGCTCCTTCCCTCAGCGATGTTGTTTGGCCTGCTGCTGGTTAGAGAGAGAAAATTCTCAACTGAATTAAGCGAATAATTAATTTATTAATTATATTTATACATATGTATGTATGTGCATAAGATTGATTATAACCCTGTGGTTGAAAAAAAAAGGGGCATTTGTGGCAATGGCGGTATTGGGGAAGATGGACCAGATGTTGGCACCAAAAGGAGTTTCAATGTCAATTGCACCCTTTGGATCTGTTAGCGCCGTCCTCTTTGCTGCTCCTTCCTCCCCTGCTGCTAGGGTACTCTCTCTCTCTCTCTCTCTCTCTCTCTCTCTCTCTCTCTCTTATTCAATGTTACTGTAGAAAGTCGTGTTCTTATTATGGTAGAATATAAATCCATAATACTATGTCTACGGAATTAGGATAATTTTGCTGTGAGAGATGGCAATAGAAATAAAAGTGATCAAATCCTAACGCAAGCGGTGAATATAAATATCTGAAAGCAGAAGTAATGAATATAAATACCTAAAAGCGGGTTATAAATTAAAAATGAATAAAAAACCTCTTTGGAAAAGTTGCCTTTGAATCCTCCGGCTCAGGCTTATTGGCTGGACCTTCCTATATGGACTATGTCTCAAAAAAAAAAAAAAACTTAATAAAAAATTATAGTGCCCCTGAAACAAGGCAGGTCGTAGGTCGGATAAAAAAAAAAAAAAAAACCTCCACACGCCGTTCTAATTTCACAACTTTTGGTGTATTTAGTTGGGTAAAACAAAAATCCTACATTGATTTAACAACAGATGGAATAAGTTTAAAATGGACCTTAAAGGAGAAAATGCACCTATGGAAGTTACATAATTGGGCACACCTCTCTAACAAGGTCTCTGGAATGACCTTCACTAGCGGAGCCCATCTCTTCTTAAAGGAGTGTTCCCGGATTTGTAATTCAATGAACATAGTTAGATTGGTAAAGATATTGGACAAACCGAACAATGTTACAAATCAAACTGTAAATACAATGATAACAATGTGTATTGCATACTTGTATGACTTTAGTTTGATTAAAGAAAACTAGTTCTAGACCCCATTCTCTATAACTCAATTTATTTATTGTGTCTAAAATAAAATTTTAAAAAAATTATCAATAATCAAGCTTAAAACTTTTGGAAGTCTTGCATGGTTTTACTTTAAATTATTCCAGAGACGGATAAATCGATCATAAAGCATATAGATAGTTATGATAATTTAAAAGTAGATTCCACTAATCGTACTTTGTAAAATTCTGACCATTTATACATTTTTGATGGTCGATTCTGGAATTTATTTCTGTGTTCCATAAATTACTGTTTTACTTTTGCTCTTGGGCTTTTGACATTGAGCAGGAGAGTTTTAGTCAACAAACTCATGTCCTATCTGATATTTCGGACAAAGATCATCTATTAATTGCATTTCTCTCCCTAACTCTGTCCCCCTATAGAAATGAAAAAGTAAACATTAATCTGTTTACAAACAAGGCTTTAAGCTTTAAGCCATGTGAAATTCGCTTAACAAAACATGCTAGTCCAACGCTTTTCTCAAGAAGAAAATGTTGGAATCTGTGAATTTCATTGGCCATGGAAATCCAGATTTCAATAGTAGATTCAATTACAATTGGATTGGCTATTTCAATTGCAATTGAAGTCTGGAAACCAACAGCCATATGTGGCCATTGATTTCCAGGGAAGACATTCCATGAACG
>JAOTRH010000010.1:15661389-15671600 GCA_034768845.1 Heliamphora exappendiculata | reverse complement strand
GTTGAAAGTTCAATAAAGATGTATTTTCTGGATCCCCGAGCATGGATTTTATGTCGGCGTTGGAAATTCTCCCAACAGAAAACTTCCCTCCAGATACATTTCTTTGTAATGCCAAACTGCACATAATGCATTCATTTTAATTATGCCTAATTCTTCAAAATAGTTTTGTCGCGAAGAATGTAAAAGAACAAGATTTCATTAAAGATTTCATTTCATTAAAGATCTCGGGGTTGAAACTTGCTTAATACAAATAGCGAAATTTGAAGTTGCCAATTCCTATTTGTGTTCTTTCTGCTGCTAAATGCACAAGCTATCAATAGAATGGGCCAGTGAAGCAATTATATTGTGACGGCTTCTTGTTCTTTTTCTTCCTCATTATTGTGGCCCTTGTCTATTCCACTTTTTCCTACTTGCTGGTGACGTGAATTTTGTCTGCCAATGACCTGTGTTTCCAAAATTGAGCACAGTTGTGGACTTAACTTCATATTTGTTTAACCTAGTCTCATATTTGTTTAACCTAGTCATGAACTTATCTTTGTATTTATGGGTCTAACCTATGTTCTTATCTAATAACACCCAAAACCTTCTTAAAGTTAATCACAAAGTATGAAAGTCTTTAAACTAGGTATCATAATTGAGATGAACTCGTGTTGTAAGTACCGTTCCCTATTCCATTTTTTTCCAGAAATACAACTTGTTTATGGCTCAAATAGGTTGTGCAGCATTTGGTGTTTTGGCATTTTCCATATTTGGTCCAGGTTGGCTAGCTAGGAGCACTGCCCTTGCTGCAGCCATAGCTTTCATGATCTACACACGCGCAGTTCATCCACCGGGTAAAAACCCCCTAACTAATAGCTTTGTCTCCAACCCTTTTTAGAATACAATGACAATAATCGCCTCCTGTTTCTGTAACTAAATTTGAAAATTGCATACATAAATCTGTAGCTGCAAGCTTGCCCTTACTATTCATCGATGGAGCAAAGTTGCACCACTTGAATTTTTGGTATGCTTTCTTCCCGGGTGCTGCCGGATGCATTCTCCTTTGTTTGATTGTAAGTTTTAATTTTAGATTTTCTGATCTGTTCCTTCTTATAACAAGGAATTTTTTATATTTAATTCGCAAATAATTAGGGTTTGTTCAACTGTTGCAGCAAGAGGTGGTGTGTTACTTGAAGGAAAACTTCAAATTTTGACTCATTTGCCACTGCATTATTTGAAGTAGCCAGCCCATTAAAAGATGATGGAGCTTCTTTTGGGTCTCAAAACTGACTGATATAATCTTATTCATAATCCTATTATATTAAAAGAATATATGGAATTCACAGCATTATTTATTTCTCCTATATTTAATTCAATCCACATTACCAAACAAGTCATTTATGTTTGCAGTATTGAAAATTATATCATTTGGCACTTGGGAGTAATTGAAGAAGAGACAAGAATATAGAAATTCATTGATGTTTACAGTAATATATATTCAAAAAAACTGTTTGTATTTTGAAGAAAAAAAACTGTCCTTTGTCTGAACTTAGGCCCAATTGGCAACTAACTTAAAAGATAGATTTTTTGCTTTTTTGTATTTTTACTTAAAAGTTAAATTAGGTTCAAAGTAGGTTGTTTGTTAACTTAGCTTTTAAATTAATTTTTTTTAAGTTAATTGATTGGGTAAAAAGCTAGTTTTTTTTATTTTTGTTTAAAATTGACAATTTTATCCTTCTATATATTTGATATTAACAATTATATATAATTGGTAGTTGTAGTAAAAATGTTATGGATAAGAGGTATTATTGTATTTTAAAAGTGGTGAGAGTTTGAATATAATATTTTTAGAGTTTGTGTTTTGATTTAATTTTTTAACTTTTTAACTTTTTTGTGATTTTGTTAAACGAGCGATCTTAATTTTTTGACATTTTTAACCAAAAGACCAAAAAGCTAAGGTTCCCAATCAAGGGCCTTAGAACAAAGGACCTCATAGACTTGAAAATATGCAACTTCTTAAGTCTCAAGTTGAAAAAACCTCTTAGGCCGGATCAATTTTTGTGAGATTAATTTTTACAGGAACTTTGTTTTTATTTAAATTGGGTTTTTATTAGTGAACAACTGGATTAATTTTCAAAAATTAGTCAAAGTATTCATATAAATTGATGTGAACGTAAACTGAGCTGATTAATTAGTTAAGGTATTTGTAAATTGACTTGAATACTTATATATATATATATGCAACAATGGGCCTAATGATAACTACTGTACATGTCACATTATTTGAATGCCATATAAAAATTAAACTGAACCGTGTTGCAACTGCTATCGTGGGTCCCTCCCTCTACCACGACCCCAGTCTGGGCCCACTTGAGCAAGCTACAATTGCATCCTTACCTGTATCTATTAGCCATTGAAGTTTATTGGGTGCTAAAAGAAATGTCTTTGGGCTATTCCGTCGGCCCAAATATGAAGATAATAATAATAATAATAAAATAATAAAAAAATCTTCATTTTTCAGAAATTATAAGTGCTATTGGATATATATGACCATGTCATACATCAATTCCATGTTATTATTTCATCTTAATTAGGAGCGGGTCTTATTAAAGTTGAGAATTTTAATTTTATGGGGTCAATTTGGGTATTTCTAATTTTATCTTATTTATTCGGAGTTCATTTCAGCGCTACAAACTTTTTTTATTTTCATAATATAAATATTGTTAAGAGCTTTATGATTTGAAAGAGTGGGATAAACGCCCCCTCAGTCTTATCACTTTTTCAATATGAAAAAATAAAAAATAAAAAAGTTGTCTTACTTAAAACTCCAATCATAACATTCTTTCTCTTTCACTTCACACATCAGAATGCACCGTTTTTATATAGATAAACCTACTTTTACATCTTTTAACCTGAAATGGCTGGGACCACATATTTCTTATTCAAATTGTTTATTTTGTAAAGACAGTTAAAAAAATTATTCACGTAAAAAATTAAATTAATTCAATATAAATAACACTCTATTTAATAACATTTGTTTGAAATTTTTTTAAAACAAATGTAATTTGATAATGTAACTACTAATGTTCAATTAATTTAATTTTTTAAATAAA
The DNA here is from genome assembly GCA_034768845.1 of Heliamphora exappendiculata. Taxonomy (NCBI): domain Eukaryota; kingdom Viridiplantae; phylum Streptophyta; class Magnoliopsida; order Ericales; family Sarraceniaceae; genus Heliamphora; species Heliamphora exappendiculata. The sequence goes on along the minus strand of JAOTRH010000010.1, from coordinate 15,668,508 downwards.
TAAATTTTTCGAAATAACGTATAAGATAATGGATTTGAGCCACAAGATAGCTCAAGATGGGCCCACAATAAACTCATCTTTGTGGCAAAGCTGAGAATGACAACTTTATAAAAATCTAATCCTTCATGTTAATGGATAAAATATTAAAATAAAGTGATAAATATTACCATATAAATCAATCACACTCAATTTATGATACTTACTAATATGCCCATTAAAATCCAGTAATCCCACATTATTTTTGTGTTAATATTTTACCTGATAACATAAGAATATCAATTCATGAAAAATAAGTTACAATTTTGAAAAAGTCATACTACCACAACTTGGGTACTTTAAAAATAAAATAAATTGCCACCCATTGTTTTTTTTTTTTTCTTATCTGAAATACTGTTGACTTCCCATGTTTGTTAATAAAATATTAATTACTATAATACCCTTATGTGGTTAGTCAATATAAAAATATATATTGAAATTAGAAAAAAATGAAGACGGCATTACTAATAGCATGCCTTAAGCTTCTCTTAAGTCTTTTTCTCTCAAAGATTCTTCAATGTTTTATTTTGTAGACTTAAAGATGATCCACAATAATAATTCACATCGTTTATTTCTTTTGTTTTACAATAAAAATATGTGATCTATACGAAAGATTACTTTGATTGGATATAAGTAAGTATATAAAGAAATTGTATTTTATTTTAGAAAATGTACAATTCAAGCTTAAATTGTCCAATTTTGTAAAATAAAATGCTTTCATGGATCTCATGAAGTCGAATCAAACAAATTTTTGTCTAAATAATTGTTTTTGCAATGTTTTGTATCATCAGGCCAATCCTAAGGACAAAAGGGGGATGCCATCTCCAAGCGGCCCTGAATTTTTGCCAAAATTTAGGATCTCATTTATATTCAAACTTTAGTATAAATATATTAAAACTTATTTTTTTTGTTATGACCTCAGATGGATTACATGTGATATATATTATTAATTTTATTTCTTTGGTCTCAATTTTAGGACATTCCACTTGTTTTTAGTTTAATTTTTTTAAATTGCAATAATTTCAACAATATTCTATGCCACCCAATTTTTTTTATATAATTTTAAATTAATTGAAAATTTGAAATACTAAATAATACGAATATAATATATAAAAAAATAAAATAAAAAAGTTACGAGCTAAACATACTTAAGCCCTAACTTTTAAATCCTACAATATTAATTTTATTTTATAAATGGTACTATGTTGTATTAAATTTTTGTTTATAAATTGGATTATTTTGAAACATGACTGTAAGAACATATTTTGTGTGCTTAAATTTCTATAGTTGATTTTAAAATTTCATCTTAAAATTTATTTGGGAGTGCATATTATAAACTCTTAAAGAGCCTCAAGATTCTTATGTTGATTCTGAACAGAAAAATATTATTTATACAAAAAATATTCTTGATCAGGCGTCATAAGTACATAAACAATTTGTATTTCATTTTATAAAATGTACTATTTAAATTTAAACAGTTCAATTTAAATTTAAATTACCCATTTTGTAAAACAAAATGCATCTTGTTTAGAGATTTATTAATATTTGATCAAATTAAGTTTTTGTAAAAATTATTTTCTTTGCGAGATGTAAAAAATAAACGATTAAAATTATCATTGTGAATTTTTTATTTTTCTTCTTTCTTATCAGGGAATGGAATAATCGAGATTCTAGACAAATTATCTCTTTCTCTGAATATACTCGAAAAAAAGATTCAATTGTATAATGATGAGATTAAAAAAGAATACTTACAAAAAATATATGATCCTTTCTTAAATGGGTCACAGCGTGCAACAATAAGAAAATTATTTTTACCTTTAATCATAAATAAAATTTTTATAAAAAATTTCATAGAAACAAATAAGATTTATACTCCCATCAAGATGAACTGAAAAAATTAATCTTTTTTATCAAAATAAAAAATTTAAGAAAATACAAAAATAAGTTAAATAAATCAATATGCTAGATTTTATGCTGTTTATTTTTGTTTTTAATGAATTTTTTTTAATCAAATCTTTTAAAAAAAAAAACTTTTTTGATTGCTCTAACGAAACGAGAAAAAATAAGAATGTTAGCTAAAAATAAAGAAGGCAAAAAATCAGCAAAAACTCCCCAATTTATCCCAAACAGGGCTAATGTTACACTTTTTAGAAAAAGAAACTAATAATATATATATATGACATCTCATTGAATTAGGTCTCCATTGTTAGCTAGCTTAAAGAAATAGTTTTTTACATTTGTAGCTAAAAAATTAAATTTGGTTTAAAGTAGATTGGTTAGCAACATAACTTTTTAAGTTAGTTTTTTTGAAATTAGTTGTTTAGATAAAAAATTAATTATTTTTATTTGTATTCAAATTAAATAATTTTGCCCCTCTATATAGTTGTATGAATAATTATGTATAATTGGTAGTGCTGTAGTGTAAATAAATAAATTATGAATGATAAGTATTATTATATTTTAAAAATATTAGGAATTTGAATAAAAAACTAGAGTTGCCAAACAGCACCCTTAATTTGTACTATATAATTAGGGGAGAACTCAAATTGTTATGAAATTCTGTCTATTTTCATATTTCAAAAAAATATAAAATAATTAATAACTACCGTTAATAACTGAAAACCACGTGAATATAGGGATGTTGAAGCCGGGCACGACTTACTAATACAGGTGCGGCGATTCCGGGCTTGAGTTCAGCTTCAGGATGCCTCCTTCAACCTTACCCATTGAATTTGAAGTTGTGTTTTTTTCATCTAATCTTTTGATAATTGGATATTTTGTATCATTAATTTGATAATAAGAAATTTCATTTGTAGAGTAATTTGTGTTAATTGGTTTAATTAAAGTGTCAAACACCGTAAATAAAGCTAAACTAATTAATTACACAAGCAAAAAATAAAACAAATATAACCAAACATGACACAACGATTTTTACGTGAAAATTTCAAATTGGGTAAAAATTTCGATCGGACTTCAGATGCTAACAAATTTCTCCAACAGACTTCAAATTCTTGAGAATTTACCTAATAGGTCCTACGAATTCAAACGAATCGTTAAAGATTTGATTAATTTGATAATTGATTTAAACGTGCAAAAGTCAAAAGATATCAAGTTGTTGACTGACTTGATATTTTGTAAGTCAACTTCAAAGGTTCTCTATAACGACTAAGTTTTATAAAACAATTATGAGTCTCTCTCTCTCTCTCACACACACACACACAACTTTAGTAGCCTTATATAGTCCTTTTTTAAAACTTTGGCTGAATATCAAATTTTAAAAACTGTCATGCGTACGGACCACTCACGCGTAAGGATCGCTCGAACGGTCATATCACCACTCAATCGGTGAAATGTAAGTCTCGGTATTTTCACTTTGCTTCAATGCCTGTGCAATGGTCATGTTAAAAGATACAAGAATTGAGAGCTGACATTAACCGCTCAATGGACTGATCGAGCAGTTTGGCATTACAGTCAGTCTTTTTATTATTTTCTATTTCTGTTTTGCTGGCTGTAATATTAAACCATAACTCCAAAAAATCAAGTGCTAAAATATCAAAGAATAGAATATAAATAATTTAAAATAACTAATTTGTCATGAATTTGTAAAATTAAAAACGAATTAGACCAGAGTCAAAATTCTTAGCAATTAATTTAAAATTTTTAATAATTTCATTTGTTCCAAAATTATTATTTTTATAAAATTAATTTAATTTAAAAATTATGCACACCCGTCACCTGTGCCTCCAACTCTATTATTTATAAAGTTTTAAGTAGTATCTTTCCAGCTTTGGGGTTTCATTCGTCAAACTAAAAGAAGGAACCACCAGGAAAAAAACATACTCTGTGCGTGGGTGGGACCTATAAAGTTGAAGTTGGGAATTCGGGGAATTCCATAACAGCTAGGGTCGCTGTCTTGATTGCGATGCATGTCTGCCCACACGGCTAAGAAGACGAAATGGTCCCCACACTGACGCTCACACCCGTTGGGGGACGTCTAATAGGAAATCCCGCTGGGAGTCGTTATTCGCCATTTCCGAAATAGTCTGTCTTGTCTCGCATTGTTTATATAAGCCCTGTTTAAGAATAATTATTTATTTTTATTTTTATTTTTATTTTGAGTTTTTTATTTTTAAGTTAAAATAGGATTATAGTGTTTGTATTTAATTATATAATAAAAAATATTTTAAATAAAATAATAATACTATTTTTATTGAGTAGATAAAAAATGAATAATGTCTTACTTAATATACCCTCGAACTTTTCTTTTGTTGATAATATTATATAAATAATTTCACATTATATTTTAAGATTACTAAATAATGTTTGAAGTATATGGGAATGGCAGTAGGTGGGAATAGGGATGATGTGTTCTATTTCTATTTTTTATTTGGCTGGGTGATGATAAGAAAAAAGAAGTGAAAAAAAATAATGAGATAAAAATATATAAGAAATGGTACCAAAATTTTAAAGAGTAATACTAATAAAATAATAATAATTCAAAATTATTAAAACCAAAAATAAAAATTGTAAAAAATAAAAATAAAAATATGAGATAAATATAATATTTTTGTAGTTTAGACTCCTTTTATTTCTTAAAACTAATTATATGTATACATTCATAAATAAAAATATTAATTTTATTGTAATAACCCAAACAACTAATCTATATTTATTACCTACAAGACATATATAATAATTAAATAAAATACATAAATACAATTAATTCAAACTATGAAGAAAAAATAAAGAGAAAAGAAACCGACTTAATGTTCCACAAAATTCTTCCCCTTTCCTTTATTTTCTTTTTGCCTTCTTTGTTTTCGGTGGTGCCCAGAACGAGAGAGAGAGAGAGAGAGAGAGAGAGAGAGAGAAAAGAAAGAGAAAAAAAAATAGAATTGTTAAATATTTAATAAAAATAATGATTTTTATGATATGTTTTGTTTTTAAAGAAAAATAATAATAAGAACAATAATAATAAATGAATATATATATATATATATATATATATATATATGTTTTGTGTATAAAAGACTTAATAATAACAATGATAATGATCTTAATAATTAAATAAAAAAATAGAATGTATAATAATAATAATAATAAAAAATAAATAAATGAGAATGAGAATAAGAATATTACACCACAACTAATAGTTAGTTACAACTCTTTATTTTAGAAATACATATGCTAATTTGTTTTCTATATGGTTGATACATAGATTTTGTGATGATTATAATTGATGCCTTAAAATTAAAAATAATTTTAATAATTACAGTTGATGCCTAAAAATTAAAAATAAAAATTTGAACAAATTATTTTAAAAAGATGAATCTATAGTAAAACCTGTAATTTAATATCTGAATACTCATATGAATTTAAATTTATGCTTATGACGTTGGTTTAAAATTTTTTTAGGTGCTGATATGTTGATTTTTTATAATATCTGTGTTTGGTGTAACACTAACTTTTGGTGCACTTTTGTTGAATTTCAAGAACTAAAAGTTAAAACTTAATAAAGAGTCCAATTTTGTTGGATTTTAAGGATTATATTTTATTATTTCTGCATTTAAAGAATTTTACATCTATAGTTCTTTTTAGGTATGGTGCCTTGAACCAAGACCCTGGCTAAAGGCTCATAAAGCCATCGCATTAGGTTTCAGTTTATAAATTAATTTTTAGGATCCCAAAATATTTGGACTCTTTTTATAAGTTTAGACATTAATATATTTTATTTTTTTTGCAAAGGGTCTAATTAAAAAGAGAAAACTCAAATAATATTACTTTGTCCAAGTAAAACTCATTATTTTCTATAGTCATATGGGGAAAATGTAAAATTACAAATATTCTTTTTTTGTCCAAGACTTTAGGGCCATCCATCAAACTTATTCAAGGGAAAATCACAAAAGTGACCAAGAAAGAAGACCTTGAGGAATTTTGAGAACCAGGTCATACATTTGCTTCTAAAAATAGAAAAATGGTAATTTTTAAGTATATTTACTTTTGAGTTATTGTAATGACAAGTAATAATAAATATTATTTTTTGTGAATTTACCTTTTTTGGCATTATTTATTGAGTTGATTATATTTTTCAAATATGTTGTATATATAATTATATATAATGGCCTCCACTTTAAAACTTTGTTTTAGGGTTTATAAAACTCAGAGCCAGTACTCCTTAAACTCAATTCCTTTGATTCAATAATATGTTCAAGACCCACTTGATACAACTAATGTTCTAATCTTCGGCCAATGGTTCTGAATTGTTTTGTTATTTTTTTGGGTATATTATTCTCTCAATTGGCTTTAAAATTTTTGAGGTATGTTGCCTTTAAGACATTTTTAATGTGTAAAAGTGACATATATAGTCAGTTCCTTGCATTCTCTTTATTTATAATGATTTTTTTGGTGCTGATCTTTACCTGTGTAAGTAATTTTGCAAAACGGAACCACATAAATCTATTTTTCGTACCGATTAATTTGTTGTTAATTATCACTTTATTTGTTTCGGCATAACAGTTATATTCATACGTTCAAAAAAAAATAGAATGGTGGCCTTTATTATTAAATTAAATGGAACTCTGTCCACAAATTCAAGTGGACTGAGTTATTTATGAACATTTATTAACGACCGCTGTCATAATAACAAATTAATTTTAAGCACATCAAAGATTAAAGCTGATAGAGCACAGCGAAGGAGCCAAACGCGATTAAAAGTATTGAAGTTGGCTATTTTGTTTTACATGAAGGAAAATGACGGATGATGAATTGAAGGAGAGTGGGCGAATAAACATATTTTATGTGTGATGGAAGAAATAGCAATGGGGTGGGGCACCTCATCTCTACTCTGTTTATTAGTGGAAGCAGGGTAAAAAAAATATAATTAAAAAAATAATTGGAGCGGAATGGAGTGGGGTCGTAGTAAAAAAATATTTTTTATTTTTTAATTTTAAAAGAGATTAATACTATTAACAATGACATGATAAGGTATTTAAATATATAGTAATACTAATCAATGATTACAATTAAAAGAAAAAAAATAAAAAATAAAAATAATATTTTTGTTTTTTAGTTCTATTATATTGT
>JAOTRH010000010.1:15647540-15661289 GCA_034768845.1 Heliamphora exappendiculata | reverse complement strand
GAAGGGTCGATCCAATTTTAGAGGACCGGGTTCGGACCCCAACTAGAAATAGCCCATGTTTGGCATATATAAAATATTGTTTTTTTTTTGTAAAAAAAATATTTTTTAAATTATAATGTTTGAAAATTTTTAATTTTTTTACTTTTTTTAAAATTAAAGCATATATATACATCTCAAACACTTTTTAACATTTTTTTGAGTAAAATAATATTATAATATCTTCAATTAAAAAATTCAATTTTATTCAGAAAAATTTTAAAAATTGTAAGTACCCCAATCATTATAACTTTAAAGTAAAAAAATAAAAATATTTTAGACATCTAAAAAAAACTACACTAAATAATTTTCTCAAACAACTTAATTTCTTTTTTTTTCACATTTTAAAAAAAAAAAAATTAAACCTTATAAAATTGAAACTTTGCTAATATCCCAAATAAGAGCTTTGGGTTGAAGTTGTGTACATTTTGGTGAATCTCCCCGAGTCCCACTAACATAAATCTGGTTCACTGAATCTGTCTTTAATTTATATTATTTTTTAATCACAAGTGACAGACAAGGTTTTCCATAGATTTCATCATTCATAGAATATAGTGAAATCACTGTCAATACAGGGCATCCATTTCATATTTTTTCACTTTTTCTTCGGAGAAAGGCCCCCATATAATGTTTGAGTGATCGACGATTTTCAGACTGAAACTTTCGCAAATCAGAAGAACCATTGATTGCCAATTGGTATCAAAATTGAAGGCTCCATACCATAAAGCTCCCCAGTCCTCAATTCTGCGTCTCCTTCACACTCTGTAATCACAATTTAGTCTTATGGGTTTAGCTTCCTTCAAAACTAAAGAGCCTTTTAAGACTTTCAAGGCTTTATTTTGTTGAATTTTAACCAGGCTCACAATAATGATCCAACTTGATTAGGTACATGAGCAAACTACATTTTTAATTTTATTGTACAAAATTTAAAATTTTGGTTTAAATAACCTGTTTAAGTTTGAACCGTCTATTTTTTAAAACAAAATGTGAATTCGTCATTACTTACCGATAAAAAATACAGTTTTGAGTACGAAACTACTGCATGTGCAGACTTGAAAAAGATGACAGACTGCAATAGATTTATAATATGCAATTTTATTTTATATTTTCATCAGATTAATTTTTTTAATAAATAATCCTCTTTGTAAGGCCTATGATATAAACGATTTAAATTATCACTTGATGGCCAACTAAGGAGGAAACGATAAGGTCTTGAAGAGTCTTGACGGAGACTAGTCTTGAGGATAGCTTCAGCCTTACTTTATGCCTATTTCATTCTAAAAGTCAGATATGATGCTCAAAGAATTATGTGCAAACAGATTATCCCACAAATCTTATCTTCTGATCCAGCTAATACCCATTCATCTTCAAGAATTGAGAACCAACCCATGGCTAAATTATCAACAAGCTTTCACCAACGACTTTTAACTTATTTAACTTACAAAATACTCACAACAAGAGAAGTTCAGTGACAAAAGCCCCTTTGAAAACAACATTACAAGAAAGGGGACAAAAACCCAACATTCCAAAACCTTTTCCAAAGCCCACAACCCAATCCGGTTTGAGGTGCCAGGGATTGGATTTATTCCTTATATAAATAGCTACGACTCTAGCAAATTTGGAGGAACAAATGCAGGAAAGACACAGGAATGATCCATTACAGATTGGCATGGTGTTTAATCAGTAAGACCAAAACCCAAAGGTCTGATCATCGACGGGGAGGCCGAAATAACACGAGTTTGCAGGTGGGTTGGGGTAATCACCATCTTCAATCTTTGGAAACACGTATTCAGGAGGAGGAGGCAACAAGTTCTTGCTCAAGTTATCTTCCTCGTCCTGAGATAGATCGGATTGGTCAGGTTCCAAGACATATGAAGAATCACTGGGCTCTAGGAGAGACGAGTGACCCCCATCAATGTAACGTGGGCTTTCTGAATCCAGTACATCACTTTTGGCTGAGCTCGGTTCTTCCTGCTTACAACCAACAACTGAATCAATGGGACCTTGCACCGGGGGCTGAGAATGTCGGTTGTTGCTATCCAATTGTTCCGAGTTTCCCTCCTGTTTCTGCTTGATATCTTGCTTGTTTGTGAGCAGGAGAACCTGAAGGAAAATTGAATCACTACTCAAGCATTGTCTAAACCACATAACAATTCTGATGGAAGAGGCACTAATTTCAAATAGGGACCATTACCTCAGATGTTAGTTTTTCCTTCTCTTTAAGGAGGGCATCATAGTCAGCCTTGAGGCTGTTGTAGCAAGATTCCAGTGCACTGTAGTCCTTCTCCAGCTGTTTCGTCTTCCACCGTGCCCGGCGGTTTTGGAACCATATCGCAACCTGCCGAGGTTGCAAACCAAGATCCTTTGCTAGCTGAATTTTCCTTTCAGGTTCGAGCTTGTTATCAACCTCGAAACTCCTCTCTAGAAACTGGACTTGGTCAGGCAAAAGCCGCCTCTTCTTTTCGGGTTGATGGAAGAACTCATCAAATTCCTCATCTATATTCTCTTCTTGCTCAAACGAGCAGAAGAACGGCCTATCTGATCTTTTCCTCCCATTAACATCTTCAAAGCTAACCATGGACCTTGAACCTGATACGTAACGAACAAACCCAAGCTTATTAACACAATTTTGAAATCAAAACTAGATGGAGAACTCAATAAAACTTCTCATACATCTAGGAAGAAAAAAAAACTCTTCCTTGCATAAAATTCTCACAAAAACATAGAATCAGCTGTCTGCATAAAGTGAACTAATCTGATTTTATTATCCATATTAATGGCTTATAGAAAGTTAGGACTTCTGACTAACAATTTTGGTTTAATGAATCTAAATTCTCATATTTCAAGAGAGCCATAAATAGACACATCCACAAAAGCATAATTAATTATTCAGAGCAGTTGGGAAAGAACATTTGATGCATTACTGACCTCCACTGAAAGATGGAAAAAAAAAAAAAGAAAGAAAGAAAGCCAGATCAACTCCCACACATCAATTTCAGTGCAAAATTAATGAATTAAGACTAGTTAAAAGATATCAATTTTGCTTTAACTAATTTTCCTGCACCCAAACACCCACACCCACACGCACACAGAGAGGCATCCACACACAATTAACCATACAAAATCTATAAGCATTAAGAAATAATTAACAGGAAATGAAGGAGAGCAGTAATGACTGCGGCAAATACTAAACAAAATTGTAGTAAGTATGTGAGCTGTATATGAATTAAGTTAATAACCTTAAAAGAGAACTCAGATGATTTTGCCCAAGAAAGCATAAAATAGAATCAGAAGTCAAACCAAAACTTACCCAATCAGACCCACATATGTACATATAACATAAACTACAAGTACTACATCAGGAATAGAAATTGAATCATAAACAAGTCAAACAATAAATTGAGGGAGAGAAAAAGAGTACCTAGGAAAGAAGGGGATGACCCAGCAAGAAAGAGAGAATCGATGGGCTCGGATGAACAAGGAACTCTTGGGTTTTGAACCAAAATTGAATTGGGATTGGAACAACTGTCAGAAGCAGAAGCAGAAGCAGAAGCACCGCCATAGACCATCCTCCGACCCGCCATACCTCGAAAGAATAAAATGAAATGATTGGGTTCTCAAGCTGTCATAGTTATGGTATGAAGAACAGACGGCCCTGGTGATTTTCACCCGGGTATTTTTCTCTGTCCTTGTATATTTGGGAATTTAGAGCTTGTGTCGGAAAAAGCTAGTGATGATTATCTCTGTGATGTGGGATGTGTGGGAACACCGGCTGCTGCTCACATCCATCATCACGAAGAAGAAGAATCAGAAGAAGAGGGAGAGAGAGAGGGATTAACCGATTGATAGGAAGAAGATGAGAATTGGCCGGAGCTGTGAAGGGTTGAAATCTCCGGTGATTCGGACGGAAAACGTTTAGAGAGAGAGAGAGAGAGAAAGATGAGTTTGTAATGTGTTTTGTGAAATTAGGAGACCTTTTGTTAGGGGAGACGAGAAAGAAGAGCATTGTGAACAACTGGTTGGGTGACCGGACGATTTATCTCTAATTACTATATTGCCCTTCTTCTTCGGAGAAGAACTTCTTTGGATTTTTAGCGTGCGTTTTTTTTTTTTTGAATTATTTTGATTTTTTGTTTAAATTGTTTATTTTTTTCAGTTTTTCGATGACCAGAAAAATCTAAAACTATAAGTCTACAACCATTCAAGAAAATTTTTTTAAAAATTATTAAAGACAAAAAAATCACAAAAACATATTTATGTAGTTTTTATAATTTATTTGAACTATTTTTTAAATATATATAAATATATATATATGGTCAATTTTTTTTTATCTTTCATGATGAGAGATTTAAAAATATACTTATTTGCGTTAGCTTGCTAAAATAATTAATTATAAATAAAAAAAAGTAGAAAAAAACCAAAAAAATTGTATATCAAGTCAATTTTTACTTCAAAATATATATGACTTAATACTAGTTTTAATCGAATGTATTTGAGAAATTTTCATACTTTGGTTAGTTGGTTAAAAACTATATTTGATTAAAAATAATATAACGTAAATCGAATCTTGAGTTATTTGAAGGTATTTATTCTTTTTTTTTTTCCATAAATGATAAAATGTCTCATTTATACTTTTTGGATATGAGAAAATAAAGAAAAATCTCATCTACATTCTAGTTTTGTTACAAAAAATAAGAACATTAGCAAAAAAATTTAATAAGAATAAAAACAACATACATAGAAATGAATGAAAATATCAAATGATAAAATTTATTCATTAATCAAACAAAAATAAAAACTAATTGCAAAATGAGAATAAATTCTCATTCAGATTATAATTAAGTTGCAATAAAATGAGAACATTGACAAAAAGTATAAATATGAACTGAAAACAAAATACCTAGAGGCAAATGAGAATATTAAATGATAAATTCATTCATTATTCAAGCAAAATTAAATAATGAGTAATTTTTCATAAAATAAACATGAAGTTAGATATGGGTTTTATATTAAAAATATGAAGACAAAATCAGAATATTACAAATATCAAGAAAGATTCTCCTCTACAACATTATATTTAATGACAAAATTACACTAACCAATCAAATAAATCATTCAAAACGAAATTTTCAAATCATTCAAAAAGTTTTTAATTATGTGCATTAAATTTATAGATACAATTATACATTATATTTCAATAATTTGAGAAAAAAATAATTTATAATTTTAAATTATTTAAAATTAAGACTTAATAAAATAAATAATTTATGATTGAGACTTATCCATAATTAAATTCTTAAAACAGGACTCAACCACAATTATCACATATATTTTTTAAAAAGCATAGTCAATACAAACATGACAATCTACTTAAAAGAATAAGAATATTGGATTTATAAATTATGTTAAATTCATTTATATTCTGAATAGAGAATAACTTTTCAAAAATTTAAGAATTTGAGAACTATTTCGAAACAACTGGTAAGATTTAAGAAATGAAATCGTAAGCACTCTAATCAAATTTTAAGTGCTCTTGATTTTATAATTTTGAATTAAATAATCAAATTAATATTAATTTGCTTAATTAATTAAGCACAATGACCAGGTTATGATGTATATATCAGGAACATTAACTTCATAATTAATCATAGATATGTACTGGGATTTAATCAAGCATTTTCAAGCACAAACAAAAGCACACTTGTATGCACATATCAAATAGAAAATCACTTAAAATTTACGTAGTTCGGTACAATTTGTATACGTCTACAAATAAAAATAATAATTCATAATATTTTATAGAAATTACAAACTTGAGCCCAAAAACACCAAAAAAAAACTTAAAACTCAAAAACTGAGCCTTAAAATCAACTATGTTTTTTCATTCAATGGTTACTCCAATACTCTCGCTATTTTTTCACACTTGCCTACATCTCTACCCTAAGGATCCAATATATAGAAAAATCTAGAAAACTTAATCCTCATATAATTTTTAAATCCTACACGTATTTGACATCTTATGAATTCATAATTACAACTCAACTCAGATACATATAAATAAAATTTTAATTATATGGATCCCGTAAAATACAAGGCACATACTTAACAATATTCACCTTGATTTGATTTTATAAACTATCTTAAAAATAATTAGTGCCAATATCAATATTTCTGTCATCATTATTAACTCGCAACACTTGAACCAATATTGCTCGCACAAAAGCAAACATAAATGTCCTTTTTTAAAATCTTTGATAAAAAATAAAGAAGAAATTTTAAATTTTAGACACTAAACAGCCTGATTTTTAGAAAAGAATTATCATTTTCAGTGAATTTTTATACTTAAATTAAAATAATTTTTTAAAGTAAAAAAATATTAATTATTATTTATTGGGCGATGAATAATAAGTAACAAGTATGCAGTTATTGTGTAAATTATATTGATATTTATAAAAATTATAAATTGCAAGTTTAAAAATATATAAAAATATTATTTCTTTGTCTCTCCTATTATTTTATTATTCATTGACCTTTTAAAAAAAAGAAAAAAAAAATGGCAGGGGTAATTTGGTATTTTGAAACATGGTTTTAGGACAGGTGTAGAAGACACAAAGTCATGAGAGAGTGGGATGACAGAAATTGGAATCGTGTCCAAATTAGTCGCTGTCAGGGGAAGGAGACGAGGAAGAAGAAGAGTAAAAGGAATGCTCTCAAAAAAATTTTTAAAATAAATAAATAGAAGTTTCAAGAGATAATTATTGTTGACTCTTATTTTGTGAATTTGCTTATAGGATAATTCATTTATACGGGTTGATTATTTTACTGTTTTATGTATTCGTAAAATAATTATATAAAATATATGTATATATAAAAGTAGATATTTTATTTTAAAAAAATCTTGCTCCATTAAATAGACAATGCATAATTCATTAAATGAAAACTAAAATAAAGACTTCGTTTGGATAAATAATTTATTTACTTATTTGTTTATTAATAAATAAGCAAAAACAAAAATAAGCAAATTCGTTTGACTACCTTAACTTGTAACTGACTTATTTATTTATTTGTCTTATTTTTGCTTATTTACTTAAATAAATAACAATGTTTAGTTTAAATCTTACTTAAAAGTTGCATATTTGACTTATTAATTTAAATATTATTGATTTGACAAATAAAACGAAATTACTTATTTAACTGCTTATAAACTAAATAAACTAATAAGCAAGTTATCCAAACGGGGCCTTTAAAGTATTCACAAATCTTATCGTGAATTTTTCTAGTTTTATACGTTTTTCATTTGGACTTTGTTTTAAAATTTTCGTCGCTAAAGTTTTTCAACAAATTAGGTTTTAGATGTCATTTATGAAACTATGTCAATTGCAGATAATGAGACATTTGCAGATTAATGAGACATTTACAGCAGTGAGATGTTAGACATTTGCATAAAATTAGACATTTGTAATTTTTTTTTTCTTTTTGAGTTTAACATGAATTATTAGCTAAAACTGCAACATTGCAGATAATTAAACATTTGAAATAATAAGACATTTTGTAAAAAAATAAGATATTTGCCTGAAATTCTCATTTTATTTATTTTTTTTATTTCTTTTGTTAAATATTAATCTTATTTATTTATCTTTCCTCTTACTAATCTCCCTCTCTATTCTTTTTTTCAGTGTATTGAGGATATTTGCAATATAATTAATCAATATGAGACTTATTAAGTTATTAAATGAAACTTATTCCAAAACCCGTAAAACAAATAAAATTTCAGGCTAAGTCACTTTGTTTTAAAACAAAATGATTGATGTACTTAATTTTTGCGAATCTACACTCTAAAGAGACAACTCACTTTATAAAATGAGAGTTGTGAAAAAAATTAGTTATGTTAAAATTGAAGAATATGTTACTTTCACAACACCATTTTTTTTTATCTTTTATGTCCTTTCTTCTTTCACTTACAATTAATATGATAATGCATACATAAGGAATGTTTCATTTTTTTACTAACAGTATGATAATAAATTTAATATTGTGGGATATATTGTTCATTGAAAGATTTACAAAACTTCATTAATTAATTAAAAAAACACTAATTAGCACTATCTTATTATATAATATTATAAATAAATAAATGGTTGAATGTTCGGTCAACTTTCAATACACTATGAGGAAAAAGGTTTACAATGACAAAAAAGTTATGTGACTAGCATAAAGTTGTCACTAATTTTAGGTGTTTTGTAACAATAACACAAGTTATCACTAAAGAACTTAAGTCGCGATATTTTGTGATAATTTTTTATTTGTCACATAATTCTTGTCGCTAATATACGGCAAAAATATAAATTTGGTGCTAAAAAAATTTAGTGACAATAATTTTAGTAACAATAAAAAAGTTGTGCCTGAAAATAATTATTAGTGACAATATTTTGACTTGTCACTAAATTTTATTAGACCAACATTTTGTGACAATGCAAATTGTTCTCACAAAATGTATCATTGTATTTTGTGATATTTTTTTTGTTGTCACATGATTTTTGTTGCTAAATGAATGGCAAAAAAATAGAATTAGAGCAAAAAAAATTTTTAGTCATAACAATTTTAGCGACAACAAATAAATTGTACCTAAAAAGTGATTATTAATGATGAAATTTTTTACTTATCATTAAATTTTAGTAAGTCAACCATTTTGTGACAATGCAAATTATTGTAACAAAATGTATAGTTGTGTTTAATAATAAATATTTTAAAAAACGTATTGAAAAAATGGACTTTTTAGAATGAATTTTGGAAATGGATTTTAAAAATATATTCAATTTGTAATTTTTTTAAATGTTGATTTTAATTATTTAAAATATTTTAAAAAATAATTATTATTTTTAATTTAATGTACTTAATTGGATAATATCACATCATTCATCTTGGTAATTTGTTGATTGTTAAATTAAATCAAATAATAATTTAAAGTAAATCTGATTTAAAAACTTACACCAAAAATTATAAGAGAACATACCTAAACTTTATTTTAGAGAAATTGCCCCCATTTTAGTAGATTTAGTCAAATAATTAATATGAATTATTATTTTTAGTTGAATGATGTTATTTATAATTAATTAATATTAAATTATTTAATATAATTGCTTTTATATTTTCTGTGGTAAATCATTTGAATATGTATATTCAAATTTACAGTCTTTTCATAATACAAAAAATAAATAGAATAAATTTGATATAGCAACAAGCGGTGGATGAGTTTCTAATATGGCACATTTATGGAAGTATAAGTTTTAGGCTCAACTCCTCTAAACATCTTTTACTTAGCTAGTTAAGACAATCAAATATTAGCCATATATATAGTGTGAGGTGGGAACTGAGAGTACAAGAACCTTTTTTATTTATTTTTTGCGGTTGATTCTTTATCATAAACAAACATGATATTATTTTTATTTATTTTTAAAATTTTTGATTATAAGTTACAAGAATTTTTGTCCCTAAGAAATTAAAAAAATCTAATGATAATTTATTCTTACATAGTTATATTTTTAAGTTTTAAAATACTATTTTTGGTGACAATTAGTCTCTATATTGACGAGATTTATGTATAATTAGTTACAAAATAATGGGAATTTCAGCGAAAGGTTCAAAAACATAAATTTTAACGTGCAAGGTCCATTAACAAAAATTTTAATACGCTAAGTCTAATCGCTTACAATACAGATAAATTTAACACAAACAGATAAATTTATCGGTATTGTTAGCCCAAAGGCTTTTTAATTTGATTTTGATGATTTTCATAAATTATTTTCTAAGAATAAATGTTTTAAATAGATAATATTTTATATTTTCAAAATAAAAGTGTTAACACATTTTAAACAATCAAAGTTGACACCTTAGCAAAAAATAAAAGACTTTTATCTCAAAAGGTTCAAACACTTAAGAATTCTTTAATTAGATTTTTTTATGTTGATCTTAATTAAAAATTAAGTTAAACACTTAAGGCAAAGTATACTTGAAACTTATCAAGTGTGTCAACACCAATTGATCAAATACTTTGACACCCTAACTGTTTTTCAAGTTGATCTTCACGTATCAAAAAGTTAGTGTCAACATAAACTAATTTTGTGCCAACACAAAAAAGTGCCGAAGTGTCATTACTCATTTTGAGTCGACACAAATCAATTTTATGTCGACATAAAAGTGATCCTCACTTTTGGTTTCCGGAAGTTTGGGTCGACACAAATAGAAATTGTGTCGACACAAAACAACTGAGACCTCCTGCAGATTTTTGGTGTCGGTCCCACGACAAATCGTGTCGACACAAAAGTCCCAATCCTACCTGCAGAATTTGTGTCGACCCCAAGAAGATTTGTGTCGACACAAAACTACCGAAGCAAACTGCAGAATTTTGGTGTCGACCCCAAAGCACATTTGTGTCGGCACAAATGTACCGAGGCTTCCTGCAGAGATTTAGTGTTGACACCAGAGACAAGTTGAGTCGACACCAAATGGTTCCTCCGGATGCTGAAATTTCAAACGAGTCGACACCAGATTCATTTGTGTCGATCCCAGAATGTTGGAAGGTAAAGTACAGAATTTGTGTCGACCCCTCAGAACATTCGTGTTAACCCAATCACTTGAAGAACCCTGCCCTAGACACTTTGTGTCGACACTAAAGCTATTTGTGTCGACCTTAAAGACAGAAATTCAAAATACAGCAGATCTCAACGGTTGGATTTTTGGCATTTATTGCCCCTACCTACCTCCAACTGTCAAAAACTCACAAGAACTTATATAAGGAGTTACTTCTCAGCATTTAAGAAAAACAGAAGACTTGCATTTATTGTTCTATTACTCAAATCCATCTCAAAAATCATCAAACTCATATTTATTGCTGCAACTCATGTTCTTGTTCCTCATCTCTATTTACCTTTTCATTATTGTAAATCAATCTTGTAAAGAGAGTGAGTGTTCTTCATTCATTACATCTCATTTATTGTAATCAAGGGTGAGTTACCCTGTTAGCCTTTGAGTGAGTGAGTGAAACTCATCAAAGAAGAGTTCAAGAGAGATTAGAAAAAAATAGGGGCTTGTTTTCATAGGATCTTCTTGAAGCTGTAGCAGGCTTGTGAATGTGTTCGTAAACATTCAGATAGCTCAAGTGGAATCTTGAAGCTTGCAAAGGTTTTGAATACGCTCGGAAGTATTCTGAATAGTGAAAATACTCAAGGGAGATCTTGAGGAGTGGACGTAGGCTGGGATAAAATCGAACCACTATAAATCGCTGGTATCTGGTTCTATTTCTTTTTCCCTCATCTTTTAATATTTGTTTTGATTATATAATTGCATATCTTGTTTTATAGTAATATTAAAAAATTTCTGAAAAGATTTTTTAAACTATTTATCTCTTTAAAAGACCCAATTCATCCCCCTCTTGGGTTGCCTAGGTCTAACATGTACGTACAGATAAATTTAGAATACATATAAATTTATTCGTGCATTATCAAAATATATATCAAGTATACAGATAAATTTATCTATCTGCTTATATATAAGCAGACAGATAAATTTATCTGTATGAAGAACAGCGTGCCTTTTTAAAGTACGTATAAAACACACAGATAAATTTATCTGTATACTTATTTTTGTAAGACAGATAAATTTATCTGTGTGCCTTTTCAAAATACGTATAAAAAGACAGATAAATATATCTCTGTGCTTTTTCAGAACACGTATAAAGTACACAGATAAATTTATCTGTATGCTTATTTATACAAAACAGATAAATTTATCTGTATACTTCATACATGTTTTACAAATGTACAGATAAATTTATCTGTTTTAGGGTCTAATTAGATCTCGCGCGTTAAAAATTTTGTTGGTGAATAAAAAATAAAAACGCCGCTACTTTAAGGACCTAAAACTAATTTTTCGTAGAATAATTTGTCACAAAAAAGTGATCATTTAGTGACAAAACTCATTCGTCACTAATATTATATATTTTTGTGATGGAATTAATAAGTTGTCATTATATAATTTTAATTACGAACTTTTAATAACAATTTTGTGACAACTCTTTTATTATCGTTACAATTCTTTAGTGACAAATAATAAATATTTTTTTGATAATTTTTAAATGTCACTAATACTCAATTTTTTGTAGCGATTATAGTAGTCATATAGAGAAATTTATACTATCTTATAAAGTGAGAATACCCATTTGGTATTTTTTATTTTGAAGCCATGTAAATTTTTTATAATTCTTAATTACTCTCATCTCTCTCACTCACTTTCTCTCTCAAAAATCACTTATAATCGCCTATTCTTTCTCTCTCTACAAAATATTTATCAACTTTTTTTAATTATTTAATTTTAAAATTATAAATGCTACTTTATATTTGCACACGTATGTGTGTATAAACTGCTAATTTTTTTATAATACCAATAAAATTTTGAAGTGAAATCTATCAATTTAATAAATATTTATACACTCGATAAATTTTAAAGAGTAAAACGTAATAAATAAACCTGTTTTTCTAGTGCGCCAAGCCCAACAAAGAATGTCTTTTTACTTACCATTCAAAGTTTTATAAACTTCTTTTAGCAATTTTTCACAAATAAATGGGTTTACATTACCCATTTCATTAGCCTAGAAAGTGACTCACATCGCTCTTTAGTATAATTTTTTTGATTTTAGGAAGGAGAATACAATAATGTTTGTTAGAAATTTATTTTCATTTTTAAAATTTATAGTTCAATAAAAAGTTGAATTATTTTAAATATACGAGTTTATAACTTTTTATTTATAAATTTTGATTATAAATCAACAAACACAAATTTTAATTCTTGAAGTCATATATTTACAATTGTAACAAATAAATTAAACTTTTGCATATAACGACCTGTTAATTAGGGTGGGATCTTGAAAATCTGGAGGCCTAAAGTGACAACTGTAAATAAATTGTTTATTTTTTATATTGTTATAGACAAAATTTATTTAAAATTTGTTTTTATTAATTTTTGAGAGCGTTGTGTGAGTTTTCATTTCTGAGCTCTTCTTAATTAATCTCTTAATAGCTATTAGTAATCTGTTTTTTTTTTTGTAAATGATATATTTTTGGTGGAGTGGTGATCAACTTTTTGGCAATACAAAAGAGTAAATTTGTTGGTGAAAGTGAAAATAATAAGGTCAAAGGTATTCTTTTTCAAGAAAAAAGACAGAAACTTGCATTTCATTTTTTGGTCGATGAAAAATATTTTTATTGTGTATAGTTTTTTTTTTTTTTTTTTACGTGTTTACTTGCAACTCAAAACATAATAGTATTGGTAGTTATATATACATAGTAATGTTAATATGGGAGTGAGGTAGTGATAATGGCGAGAGTTGGTGGGGTGAGAGTGAGGGTGGTGACGGTGACGGTAGAGACGATCATAAAGAGGTTGATGGTGTTTGGAGATAATTCAACGCCATAAATATATACATGCTCGGTGATCCAGAAAATACATTTTTATTAGCTTTCAACAATTACAATAATCTGAAATTATAGGAAAATGAAATGACAGAAACAACATGAATAGAATTTACAAACCGAGTCCTGCAATCGCAGTTTCCTTAAGAATGATTCGCCGCCTACCGAGAGTGTTGTAGGTATTCCACTGGCTTCACTCTCCCAGGATAAAACGGCTCCACGATCGTTGGAACACCACCAAGGATCG
>JAOTRH010000010.1:15614741-15643599 GCA_034768845.1 Heliamphora exappendiculata | reverse complement strand
ATAAAAATAAAAAAGCCCGCCCATGGCCCACCCGAGCCTGAGAATTGAGGTTCGAACATCAAGACCCGAATCCGTATACCCTATGTCAGGGTCTGGGCCTATCTCTCCTAAAAAAATCGACCCGACCTGCCTAAATTTTGGCAACAGCCATCCGGGCTTGGGCCGACCGTTTTTACGCCCCTAATCTAAGCTCAACACAAATACCATTTGGACTTATCGAGTCTGCCAAGGCTTGGGCTAAGGGTGTAATTTTGGTCCAAGGCTCGACACTGTGTTAATCGGCCCGGGTCTGCCAAGGTCCGAGCCCGAACATGTAATCTTTGGGGTTAGACCTACGCTCTCAAAACCCGTGAGGCGGCCCATTGGCCCGCTCAGTCTATAGCCCGCTATTTTTTTTTCAAACGGTTTTGTTCGAACTTATTACATTTAATTGTTAAACTTATAAGTTATAATAGATTAATAAACATATAATAATATAAACTATAAAATTATAAATTAATAATAAATTTATAGTAAACTAATAAATAAGTAAACTAATAAGTTATAAACTTATAATAAATAATTAACTAGTAAACTTAAAAATAAATAAACAAATAAAGTATAAATATATATAATAAAGTAATAAACTAATAAGTTAATAATTTAATAACTAATAGTAAA
The DNA here is from genome assembly GCA_034768845.1 of Heliamphora exappendiculata. NCBI lineage: Eukaryota > Viridiplantae > Streptophyta > Magnoliopsida > Ericales > Sarraceniaceae > Heliamphora > Heliamphora exappendiculata. The sequence goes on along the minus strand of JAOTRH010000010.1, from coordinate 15,642,939 downwards.
CTGTAAATTTTAAAAACTAATAAACTAATAAAATCTAATACTAATAAAATATAATATAATAATAAATAAATAAATAATAAACTAATAAGTAATATTATAAATTATAAATTGATAACTAATAATAAAATTATTAAACAAAAAAAGCAAAAAAAGCAAAAAAAAATAAAAAGCCCGCCTAGCTTGGTTCGAGGCCCGACCCGAGGCCCAATACCTTTAGAGCTTAGGTCGACCCCTAGACAAAAAGCTCAATTCAAAAATTTGGTACGAATCCATCGAACTTGGCCCGCCCGAATCACGATTGGCGCAGCCAAATTGGACCAGGCCAAAATCACATGCCTAACTTGAGCTGAGGATGGATTTGAGTCAAATAGTGTGGCCGTAAAATGATAACACTTAAAAGCTTGAAATTTCAGCATTAACTTTTGAAAAGTTGCACTTAAAAAAAAAAACCCAATTCTTCTTTAAATCCATAAAAGTCCCAAAAAAATATCTAAAAAGTAAAAAATAAATAGTTTAGATAAATTTTAAGTTCTTGTTTGATAGAGTGAGGACTGGATACAGAATCCAGTGGGCCCGTAAATTCTTTGTTTGGTTGTTACAAATTGTGCTGTACTAATAATCTGACTATCGATCCCACCACTATCGTGACAAAGGTAATCCTATTCCAATCCCTGATTAGAATAAAATGACATTATTACCCTTATGTGTAGAAATAGGTCAAAACTTTGTATTCTCAAATAAGCTCCGGCTCTACCACAGCTTCAAACCAATGCATCAGAAATTGGAAAATTCATTTAGGAATTTATTTGGGTACCAGGCAAAGTAGGTTTTTTTTTTTTTTTAAAGTTAATTATTTGAGTTAAAAATTAGTTTTTTTGTTTTTTTACTTAAATTAGACAATTTTATTATTTTATTGTTTACACTATAATTAATATTTTTTTTCTATCGAGGATATTATTTTCTATTTTAAATAGCCTACTATATTTTATAAATACTTAATAAAAAATAATATATATATTTAAATGTCCATGTTAATAGTTTAAAGTATGACAAGTGGCCACAAAAGAAAAGAGTAACGGTTAAAAGAAGTTAAAGAATGGATACTTTGTATCGAAGGAGAGAGTTATATTTTAGAGTAGTTATTAGAAGTTATAAGTAGTTTTTAATGAAATTTTATAAATAGCTGAATTATATTTTATAAATAGCTGAATTTTATAAATAGTTGAATTAGAGTTTTAAGGGAGGATACGCAATATTTGGCGAGCAACTGTAGGCGAGTGGCGGTATTTCTTTCTTATAATCTTTGTTTTTATTTTACGAAAATTAATAAAATTTTATTTTATTAGATTTCAATTCTTTATTTTCTTGTCAAAATCTGTTGGTTTGTTCGACCATTTTAATTCCAATAAAATCCTGAAATCAAGCATGGAACTTTTGCTGTATCGTATTTAACCTGTCGATGTCGATCTCGACGGAAAAAAAGTTATTTTTGATAAATATTTATATATTTAATATTAATAATTAATTATATGTAGTTGGTATAATAATAAATAAGTTATGAATTAATGGTACTATTGAATTTTAAAAATTATTAGAATTTAAAAAAAATATTATAAATTATTGTTTTAATTTGATTTTTTAACTTTTTATCTTTTTTGTTTTTTTGTTAAACAAATTATATTAACTTTTTTGTATTTTTAGCTAAAAACTAAAAAAACTAGAGGTATCAAACGGTCCCTAATTCCTTTATTGTAAAAAAAACTTATTCTTAGATCTCATTAATATTCTATATTTGCACGGTTACGTGTAATTTTGCCTAGATAGGGCTATCTCAATTTTGATTGGTCAACAATCGACCGGGAGATTACAGAGAGAAAACGGTGTTTGAGTCCAAAGAAAATTCACAAGAAAAATTTCCCGGAAATTCTGAGACACTCCTCACTTCAATGGCGGTGACAACGGCTTCGCTAACTGCCCATCTTCGTAACGTCGAGCATAGTTTCTTTCCCGCCAAGTCTCGATTTCGTCGCTTCTTTCCCGCCAAAAGAGCCCCAAGATTTCTGGCCATGGCACCTCAGAAGAAGGTACTATACATGTTGGTTCCTAAAACAATCAATACACTAAATTATATGCAATAGAAATTATGCGGCGAATCATTAACGCTAGAAAATTGGCCAAAGTCTTCCGAATTGTGTTTGTAATAGATGAAATCATCATCTTTTCTTGTTTGGTTTCTGAGAAAATGAGTGCGAAACGTTTGGTAACAGCGCATTGTTGAACTATGAATCGAATGTTTGCAGTGATAATTGTTACCCCACGTTTTCTAAGCATCCAAACAGGTTCGGGATTTCCATTTTCAGCGAAAATTACCCAGAATTCAAAATAATTGGTTATGATTTGGACTGTGGTTGATACTCTACTAAAATTGAATCTACGTCTTACACGTCACTTTTGGATAAAATTCTGAGTTTATTTACGTGCGCATAGACTTTCCCTTCCATTTCTCTCTTTTTTACTTTCCAACTTTTTCTCGGAAACGAAACTATTGATTGCACCGATGCAGGTGAACAAGTACGACGATAACTGGGAAAAGAAGTGGTTTGGCGCCGGAATATTCTACGAAGGGAGCGAAGAAGTCGAGGTGGACGTGTTCAAGAAGATCGAGAAGCGAAAGGTCCTGAGCAACGTGGAGAAGGCCGGTCTGTTGTCGAAAGCAGAGGAGTTGGGTTTCACCCTGTCGTCAATCGAGAAGCTGGGTGTGTTCTCCAAGGCGGAGGAGCTGGGCTTGCTCAGCTTGCTCGAGAAAGCGGCGAGCTTCTCGCCGTCGGCGCTTGCCTCGGCGGCGCTGCCCATTCTGGTGGCGGCGATTACGGCGATCGTTCTCATACCCGATGACACCCCGGGCCTGGTGGCGGTGAAGGTGGTGGTAGCGGGTGGGCTTGCTGTCGGTGCGGCCGGGTTGTTTGTTGGGTCGTTTGTTTTGGCTGGGTTACAAGAAGCTGATTGAGAGTTTTTTTCTTTTCTTTCTTAATGGTGTGTTTGGCAATTCAATTATTTATGTTCACAATATATAACTAGGGGTGTATATTTATTTGGAGGGAAATTTTATCCAAAATTTTGTTTATCATTTAAAATGCATTTTTTACCGTTCTATTTAGTATGATTTACTAGAAATATTTGAGATTGGTTATTTGTAGAAAAACAATTATTATAAGAATAATTAGAAAAAAAATTAATATAATGATATTTAACTCTATTTTTATATTTTACTTTTGACAATAAATGTGATTTGAGCGTTAAATCTTTAATTGACTAAGTTATTAATTAATTTATGTAATTTAGTTTTTCAATCATTACATATAATATGTTACTCAAATTTTTTAGAAATATATTTTTAGAATGCTTTCATACCTAAATAAATTTTTTTTGTATTAATGTACTCATATTGTATTTGTATTTGCATTTGTGAATAAAAAGGTGGCAAGTGGCATCTAAATTTGGGACTAGAGAGATGGGGGTGATTTTTTTAGTACTGGTAATTGTTGAGTCTTCAAAGTCTGAAAATAAATTGAACTGGTATTTTTTTCATTTAGTGATCAATTGCAAGGTTAGAATTCTTGAGGAAGCACATAATTGAGGTTTTTTTTGAGGGGTGGGATTGGTTTAGCATCTACATCCATATGTATGCGTGTATATAAAAATTCTCCTAGTTCTTTTGAGAAAAATAAATTTAAAAATTATAATAAATAAAATAAATTACATTTATGTTCACAAATTTCATCACTTTTAATTCATAATTCTAAAACAATTCACCTAATAACTACACTATGTATCTGTATTTTTTTATTGAAATTCTTGCCATCGCCGTGAGAAAAATGACAAGTATGCGTGATGGAAAATTTTAAAATTTATGATAGATTGTAAATGTGTCATGGTAAATGAAATTGTAAGAAAATTATCTCGTCATTGCACGTATTGTTATATGTTTTGAGTTTTTGTCTCCATTGTAGGATTGAGCATAAGTTTTTAACAATAAAATAAATCGGTTATACAAGGAATTAGAAATTTTGAATATTACAGAACAAAAGTGAAAAACCAGTCTAGATGAATTACATAACAAATTGTAACATATACATTTAAGTACCTAAACGCAGTTAAGAAAAAATAGAACTAATAACTCATAGTGAACAAACGAAAGCTGAAATAGTACAAATAGTAATGGAGTTAGACCAAGAAACCCTAAATTATCATTTTTCTGCCCTCTTCCAAATTTCGTAGGATTTTCATGTAGGGATTGAATTAATTAATTCTTTCCAACAGCACAGTGTTGTCCACAAACAACAGAGAAACTTAATCCAAATTAAAAGATCAGGCTTATCTGCTGTTGGTTGGACCAACATCACTGTACTGTTGGTGTAAGTGAAACTTAATTTGGTCCTACTTTAATTATTTAAAATATTCATTTTGTAAATAGTAATATATAAATTTTTTATACAAAAACTTAAATTAATCAAATATTATCAAATATATAAACAAATTATATTTGCCTTTAAAAAGTAAACAATACTTCTCTCTCTCTTTCTCGGGTGGCTCAGTTTGTCCTAAATAACAATAACATCGCTCTATAGATTGAATTAGACAAGATTGAAGATAAAATGAACATTGCATTCTTGAGAATGGTCAATAGAAAATGAAGAAATATTACGACCTTTATGTTTAAAAGAGGGAATTCAAAGAAGATGATTTAAGGACGCGCAAGATATTCTAAGCAACTAAGAGTCCTTGTTGGGTCCAAATTGGAAAAGACCTTAACAGGTGGAGCTTAGAGTTTGAGCAGGGGTCCAAGGCTCAAGAATTCAACTAAAAGAGTGTTGCCATATGCGTGCAGAGAATTGAAAGAAATACTACAAGTGAAACTATAACAAAATGATGAAATAAAAGCTGCTTTAAGTTGTTTAAAGAAATTAGTAAATTTCAGCATTTCAAGTTTGGTTTGACAACCTAATCGGCCAATTGAGGTCAGATCACTTTGAGGATTTGATAGATGCCCTTCATGCTTAAACAACTTAGGTTGTTTGACAACCTAATCGGCCCATTGAGGTAGGTAATTTTGAGAATCTGGCCAAGGTTCATATTTAAACATACAAGTTAGGTTACGTGACGACCTAACCGATTCATTGGAGTCAGATCACTTTGAGTTATCTGACCACGTCTTTTCACTCTTAAACAAGTTATATTGCTTTATGACCAAATCAATCCATTAGGATCAGATTACTTTGAGGATCTGACCAAGGTTCTTCAACCCTGACTTGTTGAGGATTGGCTTCTTCAACCCTCACTTGTTGAGGATTGGCCCATTAGGGTCAAATCAGTTTAAGGATCTAATTGAGGCCTTTTATACTTAAACAGATTAAGTTGCTTAATGATCTAACCGGGTCATAAGGCTTATAGATCACTTTGAGTATCTGACTAAGGCCCTTCATACTTAAACACTTTAGGTTGGTTGATGACCTAATCGGCCATAAGAGTGAGTAAAGATTTGACTGAGGCGCACTATGCTTGGAGAAAAATAAGTTGCTAGACAACTTGATCAATTCTAAGATTGGTCTGACTAAAAGCCGGTTAACAACCAATTTTGGAAGAGAAAAATAGGGACGTAGTAATTCATTCATTTTAGTCTTCTCAGACATTCATTTTAGTTTTTTAAATCAACAATATATACTTCATTACATATGCAAAATACCATGTTTATTCCACATATATGAATTCATAGAATCACAAAGTGATTTAGTAATTCTATAAAACGAATAGTCGTAAATGTCAATAGAATTGAATTAAGAAGATCACGTCCGACCTATAAAGCTAGAATCATAATAGCAGAACCAGTAACTAGAAACCTCAAGAGCATTTTTAATGTAAACTACTCTATAATATTCACTTTTCATTATATTATATTGTAAATTTTACTGTCAAATATACAGTGAGGTTCGAAATTTGATCAATTAAAGAGTGAATATAAAAGGAAATAGTTTAGCCAGTTATTAGCCAAACAACTAATTAACCACATAAATAAGGGTATTCAAACATAAAATAGTTTTTAGACTAAGTTGTTAGGAATGGCAACGTGGCAAAAGAATGTATTCTCCCACTTCACTCTATTTACAAGCGGGGTAGAGTTAGAGAAAAATAATTAAAAAAGTGACAGGGTAAAATCATAATGGGAAATATTTTTTATTTAAAAAAAATTAATGCCAACAACAATGGCATGATAAGTTATTAACATAATAATATTGATTAATAATTAGAATTAAAAAATAAAAAAAATTAAAAATAGAAGTAAAAATTAAAAATAAGTATAATATTTTTGTATATTATTCCTATCATATTGTTAAAAAATAAAATTTATATACATATTTATATATTAAATATATTAAATTTATTTAATTAGGATTAAAATAGAAAAAAATGGGATAAAAATTATAAATACCGCTCTCTACTTGTTATCCAACTGGTGCAAAAAAAAAAATTCTTGCAAAACGAGACAAAAAAAGAAAAAAATGGAAGCAGGGCAGAAAAAAAAAATTACCATCACTACAAGTCCCTCAAAATTCGTAGCCACCCTTTGGTTTCGTGTGAATAAAACTTATCCTTAACCTTAGTCATATACATTAAGTCCAATAAAGAAGATTGTACATATACGCTCACTGTTATATATTGGCCCATTTGGGTGACTTTTTTTATTTATTTATTGACTTATAAGCTAAAAAATAAGTCACGTTGTTTGGGTAACTAAATAAGTTAAAAACAAGAAATAAGCAAATAAATAAATAAACTCGTTTAAATAACTAAATAACCTGATTTATAAGTTAAATAAATTGACTTATAAACTGATTTATAAACAAATAAACTCGTTTGAGTAGCTGATTTATAAGTAAATAAACAAATAAATCACATGCTACCTAAACGACCTTACTTAAATAAAATTTAACTTATTTATTAATAAATAAATAAGTTAAGAAATAAATAAATAAGTTCCACCCAAATATGGGCATTGTTAACTACTTTGTTAACTAATTTTCTCAGGCGAATACCTTTTTATTATTTTAAATTGTAAATTCACTATCATTTCCATTAGCTATATATCCATTTCCATTAGCAGCTATATATAAAGACCCAATATCTCAATGAACAGTGCATTTTCCCGTCCTCCATGAAATGCCGTTTTTGCCCTTTAAGCGAGTTATTACAATTTTGTAGAAATAGTAGTAAATTAGGAAGAAGAAAGAAGATGTATTGTAATTTCTCTGAACAGTTACCCAAATTCCTATTAACTTTGGGTGATTGGTTATTGCTTTAGGAAACACTATTGGTCCGAAAACAACCTACCGAATAAATGACCGAAGGTAGCAAATTCATGTGAAAATTTATCAAATAAGGTAGGTTAAAACATGAAAGCATATTGTGCTGTATTGAATTATTTATTTTTTTAATATATTTTTATAATCTGAATTGTTTATTTTCTATTATTTATTAATTTTATTTTTAACGTAAAATATTAAATCAATTGAATATTTGTAACTATATGATTTAATTATATTTATTTATCAATGTTTTTATAATTTTTTATTTATTTTTTAATAAACGTGATCTATTCATAGAATTACTTATATCTGATTAATATAAGTTTTTTACATGAATAATCTACTTAATAAATAGTACATAATAAATAGTTTTGATTCGATGATAGAAACATATACAAATAGTAATGATAAAGGTCCAAAGCCCTGTCATAAATATATAAACTCAAATTGAGTAAGCAGATTTTAGAGTTGTTCCCCTCTAATTTTTTCATTTTGTTCGGGTTTTTTAAGGAGAAAAAATAAAAATAAATTTTACTATTAAGATTTTGTTTGGCAAAGAGTTTAAAGTTAAATTTTTTATCTTTTGACTTAAAATATAAAAAATTAAAAAAAATCTCATTTGAGAATCGAAAGGTTTTTAGCATTTTAGCTTTTTCGTATAAAATAAATGTATATAAAATTATATATACTAAAAAATATTGTTGAAGAAGAAAATTTCGAACAATTTTTAAAATGTATTGAAAAGTACGTAAAATATTTTTCAACTAGAACTCATGTGTCGAAAAAAATTGATTACATCGATAATTTTGTTTTATTATTATCTAATAAAATGAGATATAATTTAAAATTTAATTTAATATAATTATATTAATTAATATGAAAAAACTATTTTTTTTTAAAAACATAAGAACTATTTTTAAAATCTAGTGTGAGAAATTTCTCATGCATATTTTTAAAAATTTTGTGATTCTAATTTTTAAATTAAATGAACAATTTATGAATTAGAAAATTTTCAAACTTTTCATACATAGTATGAAAATTAAACTTTTCATACATATTTTTCTTAAGTTTTTTTATTTATAGTTTTAAATTAAATAAAAAAAATTTAAATGAGAAAATTTTCAAAATTTTCATACATTGTATGAGAAATTTTTTATATATAATATGAGAAACATCTCATATATATATATATATATATATATATATTTAATTTTATCATTCTTAATTTAAAATGAAATGAGCAACTTAAACTTTTCATACACATTTTTAAAATTTTCTCTTTCTCTCTTTTTCTCTTTTTCTTCTATTGTTCCAATTTGGTAAGGACATACTTGTGCGGTGCCCCGGTGAATCGATACTTCAGAAAGATAAACAAGATGATCAAGAATTACAATCAAGATTCGGATAGTATAACCAAGAATATAGCCGTCAAGAATATGAGAATATTCTTAGTATTTCAAGTATATATAAAAAATTTCTCATACTTATTTTTTTTAATTTTTTAATTTTTAATTTTAAATTAATCGGGTAACTTCTAAAAAAATGAAAACTATTTCAAGTATGAAAATGTTTCCATATTTATTTTTTTAATTTTTTTATTATTAACATTAAATGAAATGTGCAACGTGTAAAAAATGAGAACTATTTTAAGTATAAAAAACTTCTCATACTTATTTTTCTTAATTTTTTCATTCTTAGTTTTAAATTAATTGAGTAAATTATAAAACAATGAGAATTATTTCAAGAATGAGAAATTTCTCATATTTATTTTTTTAATTTTTTATTATTAGTTTTAAATGAAATGAGCAACTTGTAAAAAATATGAATTATTTCAAGTATAAGAAACTTCTTATTCTTATTTTTTTTAATTTTTTCATTCTTAATCTTAAATAGAATGAGCAACTTATAAAAAAATGAGAATTATTTCAAGTATGAAAAATTTCTCATACTTATTTTTTTTTAATTCTTTATAATTATTTTTAAATAAAATGAACAACTTGTAAAAAATATGAACAATTTCAAGTATGAGAAATTTCTCATACTTATTTTTTAAAATTTGTTTATTTTCAATTTTAAATAAAATGAGCAACTTATAAAAAAAATTAGAATTATTTCAAGTATGAGAAATTTTTTATACTTATTTTTCTTAATTTTTTCATTATTAATTTTAAATTAAATGAGTAACTTGTAAAAAATATAAACTATTTCAAGTATGAGAAATTTTTCTCTCTTATTTTTTTTAATTTTTTTCATTCTTAATTTTAAATGAAATGTGCAACTTATTAAAAAATGAGAACTATTTCAAGTATGAAAAAAAATTTATACTTATTTTATAATTTTTTTTATTCTTAGTTTTAAATGAAATAAACAACTTATAAAAAAAATGTGAACTATTTCAAGTATGAAAAATTTTTCATACCTAATTATTTTTCTTAATTTTCTCATTATTAGTTTTATATGAAATAAACAACTTGTAAAAAATGAGATCTATTTCAATTATCAGAAACTTCTCATACCTAATTATTTTTTTAAATTTTTTCAATATTAATTTTAAATGAAATGAACAACTTGTAAAAAATGAGAACTATTTCAAGTATGAGAAACGTCTCATACTTATTTTTCTTAATTTTAAATGAAATTAGCAACTTATTAAAAAATGAGAACTATTTCAAGTATGAGAAATTTCTTATACCTATTTTTTTTTTTAAAAATTTCATTCTTAATTTTAAATCAAATGAATAATTTATAAAAAATTGAAAACTATTTCAAATGTGAGAAACTTTTTATACTTATTTTAATTAATTTTTTTATTATTAATTTTAAATGAAATAAGCAACTTGTAAAAATGTGAATTATTTTAAATATGAGAAACTTCTCATATTTATTTATTTTTATTTTTTTTTTCTTAATTTTAAATAAAAATATGCAACATATGAAAAAATATTTTAAATATGAGAAACTTCTCATACTTATTTTTTTTAATTTTTTTATTTTTAGTTTCAAATAAAATGAACAACTTATAAAAAAATAAAAACTATTTTAAGTATGAGAAATTTTTCATACTTATTTTTTTTAAAAAAATTTCATTCTTAATTTTAAATGAAATAATCAACTTATAAAAAATAAATGAGAACTATTTCAATATGAGAAATTTATCATACTTATTTTTTAAAATTTTGTTATTATTATTTTTTGATGAAATGATAAACTTATGAATGAAAAATTATAATGTATTTTTTTTCCAATATTATGAGACATTTTTCATATCTTGATGCAAGGTATGAGAAAATTGTCGTGTATAATTTTTTTTAAAAATTGTATCTTCATCTTGATAGATGTGTGTGTATGAAAATATTATCATCTTGTGATGTATGAGAAATTTTTTATAACATTTGTGTATATGAGAATATTCTTATCTTATAATATATAAGACGTGTTTTCATAGCATTACGTGTATAAGAATATTCTCATTTTGTGATATACTAGAAGTTTTTCATAACACGTGTCTATAAGAATAATCTCATATTGTAATATATTAAAAATTTCTCATACATTTGATGCATAGAAAAGAAAACTATCTAATTTGAACAAAAAAATCTCAAAAGCTAATTTTTTATCCAATGAATGAATTTTAAAAAAATAATTTAAAAGTTAATAAACTTTTTTTTCCTTTTTTCTAATCTTTGTTTTTTCGATTGGTCTAATTTTAATGTTTTTTTTTGTTTTTTCATAAGAAAACAGATGTAAAAGTATAATTATTTTAATTAAAGTTTAAAAAGTTTAATAAAGAAAAAAAAAACTCCTATAAAAGTTTTAAAGTGTTTTTTTTCTAAAAAAAGTAACAAAATTGAAAAAAAAATAATATGAGAAATTTTTTTAGATTTGACATTAATTTTTTAATTTTTGAGGGTATGAAAAAATTGTCACTAAAAAAAATAAATAAATAAAACTAAACCACAATCCATTATTAACTTATTACATAAAAAAATTCTTTTAGCATTCGGTATTTAATTTCGGGAAGGGTAGCAGCACTTTATTGCTATTTGTGGTTGATATACGTAGGCATTTGCAATATCTTTACGTGTTTGTGTGCTTTATAAATATGAGGAAGTATCCTTATATTGGTAATTTATTCATTGCTTATGATTTATGGTGTCCACCAGTAACCATTTCTTTCCGTATAACTATTTATTACCTACGTGTCAAGGCCAAACAAGTCGCCGAGTTTCGAATTATTTGCGGTGAGGGAGTGAGTAAACTGGTTTGAATTACACTATCAACTCCTCTGTTTCTTTGCGGTGGTCTAAATATACTGTATCTCTGGTCTAAATTCATTTGATATGCAGAGTTGTATTTTGAATTGTGCTGAAATGATGAAATGATGAATTGTAGAGTGTTAAAGAAAGGTTCCTGGTATAGCTATGCACATCACAGGTTTGTCATTTGGACTTAGAATTTAGCATTAAGCATGTAGCTCTATTGTCTATAGCATTTTCAAATTTAAAGTTGAAGTCCAAGAGTTGTAAATTCAAGGCTACACATTATTCAGATATTTTAGGAAAATATAGTTTATTTTTGCCCTTAGGGTTCCTTTTGAAGTATATATATATATATATAAACAAGACTTTATAAAAAGACGTTAAGGGAATGTCAACTAAAAAAACGGAAGAAGTCCTTACAAAAAATAGGGGAATACATATGTTATATTGTATGATATCGCCACTTTTCAAGTGTTGTAGTTGGCTCATAGCAAGAGCCCCAACAATCTACACTTACTCTCATATATGGTTGAAATTCTGAAGTTCTTATTTTTATTAACCTATCCAAAACATATGACACTATCACTTCTTTCTCATGTATTTATGCCAAATAATTAGCATCTCATGTTCAACAACTGTAACTATTTCTGTTCCATTGTGTTAGACCTTACTCAACTATGTCTCTAGATCCCATTCTAATATCGTGACTTATTTTGTTCTAATATATCAATTGCAATTAAAATTAAGTCTTTGCTAAGTTCGAATTTTGATACGAGAGAGTTAGATTTGAGCTCATTGTTGAGCATACTTAGAATTGAAAATGGTATGCCTTAAAAGTTGCTATAGGTGATCAAATGCTCATCTAGATGATTCATTTGATTGAAATCAAACTTTTGCAATCAATTTCATATAAATGCTTTTCTATATAATTCATTTGTGATTGGCTGCGATGGGATCCGCTCTCCAATCAATTGGTGGATGGGCTTCTCTAAGCCCAAGTATGCGGGCCATTGCCTTTTTTCGTGGGCTATGATTCTACCCCAATGGACGTAAACTACTGGCCACCTTACTACAAGTGTTTTGATTAAATATGCTGTATAATATTCAGTTTGATGCATAATTTGTATTTATTTTTTTAATTTATAATAACATGAGTTCAAAATTAAATTATATTTATAATAAAACAATATTTAATGTATCAGACATTTGATGGGGTGAATTGCACGCCGCCCGCACACTGGTATATATTACACTTCACAATTTCATCAATATTCCACTCTAAACGACGGTTGAATTATTATTAACTATTGGAACTTCTTTCTGATTATGGATCGGACCTTATGGATTTGTACTCGTAGCACCGAGCCCAGAAAACGTAATGCAAAAAATTCAACCCGCTCAAACCACACATCAACTAGTAAAACCTCTCGAGGTGATAATGATTCAAGTTGCTACCCAACAGCCACGGCGTGCGGCGAAAGAAACCAGTGGCGTTGTTGACGATGGAGACGAGGGCGGAGCTGAGATAGTAGCCCATGGCCAAGGAGGTCCAAGAGAGGGTTGTGGCCAAGGACCTCATGGCGAAGGGGGATTTCGTGAAGAAGAACTCCATCATGTCGGCGAGTCAGAAGAGGTTGGCTGAGTCGAGGAGCAAGTACTCTAGAGAAATCCGAGGGGGGCTATGGTGTCCAACTATATTCTCTCTCTCAAGTTCCTTTTAACTTGGGCATCAAATGGCCTTTTGCCGGCTACCGGTCGGGAGGCTTGTTTTACAGGTACGCTAGTACAGAGGCATTCGGGAGCTCGGTCGTTCTCAATCTCGTCAGGTTCTTCAGTACAACAAAGAGAACGATGATATTTTATGTTCTCTCTCTCTCTCTCTCTCTATATATATATATATATATCATATTACTAGTATATAAGCATACTAAACTTTGTGAGCATTAAATTATGGCTTACTCTTTCTTGGGCTATAATACCCCAATTGATTTTTGTGTATTAATTCTCATATTTAATAAAAGTATACAATATATTTGAAAAAGAAATAATAACAAAATAATAAAATGAGGGCTATATATATATATATATATATACATATGTTTTTTTAATAGAATTGAGAAAATTAAACTGCAAATTTTTTTTATAAGTTAGACTTTAATTAGATTTAAAATAAAATGTTTTTATTAAACTAAATATTTAAAGTGTTTTTATGAGAAGGAATAAAATAAAATAAATTAACATTTTAAAAATCTGATTTATGCTTCTTAATAAAATGAGTATATATACTTAAATATATACATATATAATAATAATATTTATTTAATTAATTATAATAATCATAACTCGTGTAATCGAAAAAGTATTAAAACCAATTAAAACTTATTTAATCTGAGCCATTAAAACTTCTTTAACCATTCGTAATATATACATAGATGCATATTAACTTAAGGTTAAAGAAGAGCCAAACCAAAGTTTAGGATTGGGATTAAGTGAGGAAGAGAAAAAAAAAGGAGAAGAAAAAAAAAATTCTGTTCACGCCGGCCACCACTGTTGGCAACCCCATCGCCCGCCCTCCCTCGCCGCCATTCTACTGCCGCCGGAGTCTCTTCTCCCTCCTTTCTCTCTCTCTCTCTCTATATATATATATATATATATGTGTGTGTGTGTGTATCTATCTCCCTCTCACAAGCACACAATCACCGTATCACCACCGCAAGTGGCTGTTGCAATGTGTGTGTTAAATATTGTGTGTGTGTGGTGTTTAATTGTATGGGTGTTGTTGCGAAAGAAGAAGTGTTTGACAAATTGCAAATTATTTGTTATTTTAATAATTTGTATCATACATATTGTATAGTAACGATAATATTGTTTTGATAATTAGTAACGATAAATTATATGTCAACATCAACAATTGAAACAATTGTCGTGGTAGCAATTTAGTATATGAAATACGTGGCAATTGTCTACACTGAATTAGTGATTTATTTTTCATGTTGTTTTCATTTTAAAGTTTAGAGTTTTATTTCAAATCTTTCCAATGTAATAATCTTGGAACAAGTGTGAAGTCTTTGAATATTTAATTGTCTCATTAATTACGTATACAGAATATTTTTTGTCCAAATTTCTTTGGAACAGAATATCTTACTATTAATTATAAATTTTAAAAAAAAAAAATTTAAAAACTTTCAATAAAATGCTCAAGGTAAATTCTGAATGTATTACTTTTTTTTTTTTTTTTGCTTATTTTTTTATATTACTCGGTCATAATATTTATACAGACAATTTCTTATTCCAACAAAATTAATTAATAGTGTCGTATAAAGAATGATGGCGCGTGTACACCTCGGATTACTTAACTAGTGTATATATATATATATATATCTTTTAATAAAAATCATCCGAAGTGAAAACGCAAAAATAATAGTGGAGAAGCGGGGAAGTATCGATCGCCGTACCTTTCACAAGCTTAAGCGAGCACTCTACCATCAGAGCCACTTCCCCTTATCTCTTGGCAATTATATATTTTCTTATAGATTCATACCAACAAAAGGCTTGCGCCTCTACCAGAATATACTTTCTTTTTTCTCCATTTTTAAAAAAAAAAATTATGAAGGAGAAATTCTTGAGTGCCCAGGAGATGTCGTGTAATGCATGCTACCCTCAGCTAGTTCAACTCTGGCAAATGGATAAAATTGTTAGAAATTGTCTCCAAATTATACAATTTGTAGGTAACAATTTTAAAAGAAAACATAAAAAATTAGTTAATGATTTTGTCTATTAAGGATTCAATATTGTTGGAATTACATTTAATGTCAGCAGTTAAATACAACTTGAGAATTCACTACCTATTTGTATATAAGTATTATTTGTATTAAAGTATACCAAGTATAAAAAAAATACTTATAAAACTTACAAAACTGTAAAACTACTTTACAAAAATTATAAAAAAAAATACTTATAAGACTATCTTCATATTTGTATGAAAGTATTATTTTGGATAAAGCACAACTTGAGAATTCACTACCTATTTCTTAGTGACGGTAAAAATTAACACAAAAAAAATTATAAGTGTTGATGGTGGAATCTGAATAGGTTCAACTTAATGTTATGATCTTAAAAATGTGAAATTTTTTTGATACTATTGGGGTGCCGGCCAAAGATTTTTTTGACACTTAAGTCAGTAATATGTGAGAAAGTGAATAGCCAAAAAGTAAATAACTAAATGAGGACCAAATAGGTTTCGTCTAATATTGTATATTTGGCCGATCCATATTTAAGCTCCTTTTATAAAATTTTTTTATTTTTTACTTCGTAGGGTCTCTTAGTAGCTCCCCATTTTGCAAGTATTTGATTATAGAATTCATCTAGGTTTTCCTTGGTTGAACTGCATTTACCCATTTTTTCTTTTTCGTTTCTTCTATACTGAGCTGAGCCAACAGCCAAGAACTCCACTGCACATTGCGATTGATGTCGTCGGTCCGTGTTGCGTGCAGCCAGGCCAAGGCTTCGGCACTTTGAATTTTGTCTCTTGTGACTTGTTTTATTTCGAATAAGTCAAGATTTTCACTCATCCTCCTTACGAATTCTCAGTATGTCTTCATCCTTTATATTTAGTCACATATTCATCATGAATCTGTTCGATTACAAGTTGAGAATCGATTAGCAATTAAACTAGCTTGGCTCCCACGACCTTTGCTAGCTTTAGGCCTACAATCACTGTCTCGTATTCGGCCTTGTTATTCATAACCTTGAGTCCAAAACGAAGAGCATACTCCAAGTGATCCTCCTCTAATGAGATCAACACCAGCCTTATTCCACTAGCTGAGCTGTTGGTTGAACTATCCACTTCTATCACCTATGTGTCTTTCATGTTAGGCCTTCCCAGGATTTTCTCAGTAGGGGGCTCGACATGGGGGCTCGACATGGGGGCCTCATGGTTAATTTACCCGTTCGTTGTTGCTCGTAAGTTCAGCCACAAAGTCAACCACCGTTTGTCCTTTGATGGCCATTCTCGGTCGGTACTCTAGGTCAAACTCGCCCATCTCTATCGCCCATTTCACCATCCTTCCTGAGATGCCTGGCCTTTGCAGCATGTGCCCTAAGGGGTAGTCGTTGAATATCACAATGGTGTGTGCCTGGAAGTATGGCCATAGTCTTCTAGTTATCACCATCAAGACCAAGGCAAGCTTCTTTATCTCTAGATACCTGACCTCTACTCCTCGTAGAGCTCGACTCACATAATACTTGGGTTGTTGCACGCGTTGCTTCTATTCTCTTGCGGGAGAGTAGGTGTTGAGTAACGGTTTTGGATGCCAAACACTGTTCAAGGTTATCAGAGCTAAATTACAGGTTGTCAAGGGCCTGTGGGCATAGAGATTGTCGGGTGTCATGCATATGAGCATATTGAACCACCACAAAAACACTAACAGGAAAAACACCATTAATGTTAGCTTTCGGGAGCGAGGCAGCATACTAGTTGAGATAGAACTAGCAAGCCCTCATGTGGCTTAGGTCATGCCAGAAAACAATGGTATCACTCTACTGATTGGACTAAACGAGATCAAGGAGAAAATGAGCACTACATCCCTGGGAATGGTCAATAGAAAATGAAGAAGTATTACAACCTTAATGTTTGAAAGAGGGAATTCAGAGAAGAGGATTTGGTGTTGTGCAAGATATCCCAAGCAACTAAGACCCCTCAGGATGGAAAGTTTGGTTCAAATTGGGAAGGACCTTACTAGGTGGATCTCAGAGTTATCGAGTAGGGGTCTACAGGCTTAAGGATCCATCTGAAAGAGTGTTGCCAGACGCATCGAATGAGATGAATTTAAAGAAACACTACGAGTGAAATTATAATGAAATGATGAAATAAAAGTTGTTTTAAATTTTTCAAAGAATTCAGTTAATATTAGCATTCCAAGTTAGGTTGCTTAACAACCTAATTGACCCATTGAGGTCAGATCACTTTGAGGATTTGACCGAGGCCCTTCATATTTAAATATGTTAGATAACTTGACGACCTCATCGGCTCAATGGGGTTGAATCACTTTGAGAATCAAAACGAGGCCCTTCATATTTAAGCATACAAGTTAGGTAACTTGACGATCTAACCTACGTAGTAGAGTCAGATCATTTTGAGTTATCTGACCACAGTCTTTCATACCTAAACAGGTTAGGTTGCTTGATAACCTAACTAGTTAATTAGATTAGATCATAACTAAGACCCTTCATACTTAAACATGTTATGTTGCTTGACGACCTAATTGGCCCATTAGCATTAGATCACTTTGAGAATCTGATCGAGATCCTTCATCCCTCACCTATTAAGGACAGCCCATTGGGGTTAGATCAATTTGAGGATCTAATTGAGGCCTTTCATACTTAAACAAGTTAAGTTGCTCAACAACTTAATCCGCACTAAGTATTTGACTGATGCCTTTCATTCTTAAACAGCTTAGGTTGGTTGATAACCTAATCGGTCATAAAAGTCAGTTCACTCTAAAGATTCGACCAAGGCGCAACCTGGTCAATTCTAAGATGTTGGCCTAACAAGATTTTAACGATCGTTTTGATGATAACAAACCAAAGTATTTAATTGTGCGATTTGAGATTATTTGCAAAAAATTAATGTCTAGCACAATTATGGATACAAATTGAAAGCCATGAAACAATTCAAGTCAAATATTTTGACTACAAGTATTGGAGCAAAGAAAGTGAATGTGAGCTCTTAGTTTAAATTTTCAAATGTATTGCAATTTATGAGCAATGTAAGTTTACAATCTTGTTTATATCTCTTGAAACTCATAAGAAACCTTAGATGAACCATAGGATTCTCAATACTTATGAAAATCATTTTCTCAAAATCCAAATGAAAATTGAAGAACCTAAAATGATAAAAACATGTTTTATAGCAATTCAATCAACTAAAGAATATGTTCCAGGCGATTGAATACTTACTAGAAGTTCAAGGCTTAAACCAAAGGAGGTTCAGTCGACTGAAGTTCCAAGTTTAGCCGACTAAATGTCCACTAGAGTTTCATAATTGTGAGCGAATAAGGCTCAGTCGACTAAAGGACTCCTTTCAGTCGACTGAAAATTTATTGAAATTTTGGGGTCAGTTCATTCAACAATTCAGTCGACTGAATGGCCAAGGTCAATCGACTGAATAAGTTTAAAATTCAAATCTTGCTGAATAACGGCTAGTTGAAAATTTTCATAAATATTACAACGGTTATTCTCAATTTTTTGCCTGTAAATACATCCTTTTACCTTAGTTAAAATCATCCAATTATTTTGTAATCTTATACTCTCCTATTACTCAAAATTGTGCTTTTATATTTCAAATTCTTGTTTACATCCTGAGAGAAATCCTTAAAAATTCTCGTTGAGTTTTATTTGATATATTCTTGAGAGTGAATTAGTATGCTTTGATTTGTATTTGTTTGCTCATTGAAGGAGCTTGTTATTGTACACTTTTATTTTCTATTTTAATTGTTTTTGAGGTTAGAAATTTAACCTCTTATTCAAGTGAGGGAATTCCCTTGAGTTTGAAGAACTAGGACGCTCTTGGTGTATATAAGTTTCTCTGCCTAGTGAAGGAGAGATGCATCTATGCCTTGAGAAGGGATTAGTAGAATCCTCAAAGCGGTGTGCTTGAAGTAAGGACATAGGCTAGTACGCCGAATTTTGTAAAATCTTGGTTTCGTTTTGTTCATCTCTAAACTCTTTATTTTTTATTAATATATTTCTTGTTTATCTATTAAATAAAATTGTTAATAAAATTAAATGAACATCTATCATATGTTTTAATCCTAAAATTTTGTAAGAAAATTTAAATACTCAATTCATTCTCCTCTTATGACTGCACTCTACTCACATAAGAATAGCCCAATTTTGAAAGAGAAAAACGAGAACTTAGTTCATTCATTTGAGTCTTCTCACACATTCATTTTAGTCCTCTTAATCAATAATAAAATACGTATTTTGCATATACACTATATATGCAAATTACCATGTAAATTAGTAATACACATTTGAATTATTCATAGTATCACAAGTGATTTTGTAATTCAACAAAACGGACAGTCTACAAATATCAATAGAAATGAATGAAGAAGATAACGTCCGACCAAGCTACAATCATAATAGCAGAACCAGTAATTAAAAACCAGTGGGAGCATCTTTAATGTAAACTATTCTATAATACTCAATTTTTCATTACTATAAATTGTAAATTTTAGGGTCAAATATATAATGAGGTTCAGAGTGAATATAATAGGAAAGAGTTAATCTAGCTAGTTATTTTCCAAATGACTAATTAATCACTTAAAACCAGGGTATTCAAACGGAAAATACTTTTTTACACCAAGTTTCTAGGGATGGTAAGGTGGCGGGACTGTGTTTCCCCGCTTCCATTTCATTTACTAGCAATGTGGAGTTTGAGAAAAATAATTGGAGAAGCAATAATGAAAAATATTTTTTTATTTTAAAAAATATTAATGCTAATAATAATGATATGATAAGATATTAACATAATAATATTGATCAATAATTAGAATAAAAATGGAGAAAAATTAAAAATAGAAGTAAAAATAAAAAAATAAGTAGAATATTTTTATATATTAGATCTATCATATTGTTAAAAAAATAAAAGTTATATACCAGTATTTATATTAAATATACTTAATTTATTTAATTAAGAACAAAATTAAAAAAATGAGATAAAAATCATAAGGGTAAATTACACTAACCTCTCATTTGGTTTCTGACAAAAACAGAAATATGTCATGTGATTTTTGAAATGTCACTGATCTACCTTTAAGTTTAATTTTTGCATTAAATTAGTCAAAAACAGTTAGATTTTCATTCCGCTGTACCTTATTTAACTTATTTTTTGAACAAATTTTTATGATCCAATCCGTTCATTACGTAAAACTTTTTGAGTTTGTTCAGTTTTAAAAAATTCATATTCATCCGATATCTGTAACTATCTGATTGAATAAGATCTCTTAATATTATTTTATAAATAAATAAATAAATAAATAAAAATTATAATTTTAAAAAATATTATTGAATAAATATTACCCAATCACTTAGCTACAAGTAATCAGATGAATTTGAAATTTTATTTATTAAACAAATTTGACAAGTTCTACGTAATGAATAGATTGTATTATAAAAATTTATTCAAAAAATGCATCAAACAAGAAGCAACAGAGCAAAAATTTAACGGTTAAATTAATTTGATCTAAAAATTAAATATGTGAGGAGGTTAGTAATATTTTAAAAAGTACAAATTTTTTTTTATTTTTTATCAAAAACCAAATAATAAATTAGTGCAATTTACCCAAATTATAAATATGGCTCCTTATCTATTATCTAAAGTGGGCAAAGGAAACCGTACAAAACAAAATGGTAAAAGCAGCGAAGGGTGGAGGACGAAAAAAATTACCTTTCCTACAAGTTGCTCAAAATTCGTGGCCACCCTTTGGTTTCGTGTGGATGAGACTTAACCCTTAAATCCACTCACGTACATTAGGTCCAATAAAAAAGATTACATATACTACTCAATCGGTAACGAATTTAAAAATTATTATTTTTTACATATTTAATCAAAAAATTAAAATAAATTATTTGGTAACATAGTTTTTAAACTAATTTTTTTAAAATTAATTATTTGGATAAAAAGCTAATTTTTTTATTTTTAATTCAAAGTATACAATTTTACTCATTTATAATTTAATATTAATAATTATATATAATTAGTAGTTGTTGTAAATAACTTATGAATAAAGAGTATTATTATACTTTAAAAGTGGTAGAAATTTAAATAGAATATTATAAAAATTTGCATTTTAATTTAACTTTTTAACTTTTTAATTTTTTAAATTTTTAAATTTTTAAATTTTTTGCCAAACAGATAATTAGGAATATGCCAAAAAACCCGCCAACCCACCATCTAACCCAACCTAACCCACCATAAGTATATAGGAACTATAGTATTCTAGATACATATAATCCTAACCCTAAAATTATAAACAATTAAAAGTAATTTTAAAACCCTCTTTGCTCTTTTGCCGAAATGGCCTTAGCCCTAAAAGGTAAAATCAGAAAGACATAAAATTGAACTTGCTGCTTAATTAACTGAGCCCCTGGGACTTGTAACTGTTGTGATGATGCCTTGCTGTTGATACATGGGGCTGGTGGACTACTGTTATGCTTTTGATGGTCATGTGATGCTTGTAATTGCTCTGTTCAAGATTGTTTGTTTGTTTTGCCTCCTTTTTCGGGTACTTCTATCCCTGTAGATGCCTCTCATTCTCTTTTATATATGTTCTTCTTCTTTGCCCTTTAAAAACGAAAAAAAAATCCACCTTTCAAACCATCAAAATTGTTGGTTTAAAATCACGTAAAATGTCACTCAATTCGTCAATTTTAGAGGTGAGTGAATTGACGGTAGATTGAAAATTTCTTTACCCCCAAGGATAAGTTGAGTAAAAATATTGTTTCAACTCAATCCAATTTAATTCACGCACGCCCTACGGATAAGATCAAAATTTTTTATTTTTTATAATAAAAAAGATTAAAAAAGAACTAAGTTGCCAATCAAGCCCATAAGCTCACTTTTATATATTGTTAACTAGTTTGATAACTAATTTTGTCAGGCGAATAAACAATATTCACCTTTTTATTTTTTAAAATTGTAAATTCACTGTCATATATATAATAAACTTCACAATTTCATCAATATTCTACTCTGTAAACGACGGTTGAATTATTATTAACTGTTGGAACTTCCTTCTGATTGTGGATGGGACCTCATGGATCTGTACTCGTAGCGCCGAGCCCAGAAACCGTAATGCAAGAAATTCAACCCGCTCAAACCACACATCAGCCAATAAAACCTCTCGAGGCGATAATGATTCAAGTTGCTACCCAACAGCCACGGTGTGCGGCGGAAGGAACCGGTGGCGCTGTTGACGATGGAGACGAGGGCGGAGCTGAGATAGTAGCCCATGGCCAAGGAGGCCCAGGAGAGGGCGGTGGCCAACGACCTCATGGCGAAGGGGGATTCCGTGAAGAAGAACTCCATCATGCCGGCGAGGCAGAAGAGGTCGGCGGAGCCGAGGAACAAGTACTGCAGAGAAATCCACAGGAAGGTGATGGGGAGGGGGGCTGTGGTGTCCAACATGCCGGTGTGGGACGCCACTCTTTTTCGCTTTGTTTCCACCAGCGCCGCAACCGCCATGGCCACCACGGAGAGAACCAGCCCCGTCCCGAGTCTCTGTAAATGCGTGATGCCCATTTCTGTTTTGGTTACCTTCAAGACAGGGACACTTTTTTTATCAAAAGCCAAATGGGCAGTGATAAAATTTTAAGGAGAAGTTTATATATTTTAAAATATGGAAAAATATGTCATAAGGTGAAAAAGATAAAAAAAAGTGAAATGAAAAAAAAGAAAAAAGAAATAAAATTTAATGTCTTACCTGCATTTGGCTAGTTAGAAAAGTTTACAAGAAAATGACATAAAAGTTTAATTTTCTAATCTGAAAAGTATGAAGGTTGTAAGAAAATTTATAGATTTTACTAAATTATTCTACGAGGAAAGTATGGTACCGAAAGGGATATGGATCCAGGTTCTTTCCGTTTCCTCAAATATTTTACTTTAGTGATTTAATCCATTTATATTAGAGTTCCGTTTATAGTATGCAAAGTGCGAAAAAAGGAAATACAGACAATTATGAAAAACATGTAAATTTGGTTTCTATTATGCATAATTTGTGAAAAATCAACAGCTAAATTAGAAAGCTTGACAAGGTTATACAGAAAATTCATGTACCAACACTTTCTACAACTTTCTTGTTAAGTGAACACTAAAAAAGCCATTCCTTTTTTTTTTTTTCTTCCTTATTGTATTTTCTGTCATTATTTCGCTAATCAAACAAACTCAAAGGAATCTCACGTATCTAAGTAAACTGAGACATCTATTTCTAAGTTTTGGGACAGTTTTTGGGATTATTTTGTAGTTATTACTGTTTAAAATATTTAAAATTAAATTAATATTACTATCATAATGAAGCTTTTTCTTATTTTGAAACTTAAGATTGAAGATTGCCCCTGGCTTCCAGCTTTATTAGGCTAATAAACGAGATAAAATGATATCAATCAAACTCTAATTTCATGAAAAAACCCTGTAACAGTGTGATTCAATGAATAAAGTCAAAAGAGAAGTCTATAGGAAATTAAAAATAAGTGTCAAGCATGCATGTGCTACTTCTTAGTAGTATAGTTGGGATTCGTGACATGATGTGCTTGCTTGGCAATTCAGTCGTAGGCATACATTTTGGAGCCTAGTAAGTAAAAATTTTGATGATGAAATTTCTTTAACGAGAATAGAGTGTAAGATCCCGTATTTTTTTTTGATATAATTATGTTTTAATCCTAATAAACTGTTTAGGATTGTATAAATTAAGCACAAAACTTAAAAGTTAATGACTTGTAGGATGGAATAATTAGAATTTGGTTACCTTCCTAGAAAATGGGAGGATGAGGTGGTTGTAGAGGGGAGCGAGGGCCATGATGAAGAGAACAGGAAACACAGGGAGAGAAGCGGGCGGAACCGTGAAGGGCCCGATCCGGGTGTTCATGGTGGCGGCTTGTTGGACGGAGAAGGTGGAGAGCTGAGCCAGGCAGCAGTTGAGCGTCACGGTGGACATGAATATGGGGAGGATCTTCACCACTACCTTCACGTCTTCCACCTGTTCCGTGGTGCACGGCACCAACGACGGCCGCACCGGATGTCCCGCCGCCAGCACTGCTCTGTCGAGGAAGTTCGGGTCTTGGGTTGTTGTCGTTTCAATTTGCGCATTATTTACCTTGGCATCTACAACTTCTTCTTCTTCTTTGCTGGTGGCGTCATGAGCAGTGCAGGATGGGCTTGTGTTCATGCTCACCACAGCTTTGCTGGAGCTGTTGGAAACGCAAGTAGTGTAAATTGCTGCAGCCAAAACCTGTTGTGGCAAGATGAGCAGTGAAAGAGGTTCTTTTAGCTAGGGATCAAAGTGCATTTGAAGTAAGAGGTAGTGTTAATCACCGCTTACTTCACTTCGCGGTAATTAAAAATCTAATATGCGAATTAATGCGCATGACCCAAGCTCTATTCTTGGTTTAGGTTATGAATAGTAATATTTTAATAGATACAGAACAATCTATTATTGTGCCCGTAGAGTATACAACTTTGAGATTTTTATTTTTTTTCAAAATTTCTATTTCTATCCACGCCACTACAAAGCTGAGGATGCATGGGACTAGAGTTGCTTTTATACTATTTTATTCTCGTAGCTCAAATCACGTGGTAACACCACATATTCTATTTTCATGAATATGTAAAGCTAACTGGCTAAGAAATTATTTACCAAGGGTTGCTTTTATACTATTTTATTCTCATAGCTCAAATCACGTGGTAACACCACATATTTTATCTTCATGAATATGTAAGGCTAACTGGCTAAGAAATTATTTATCAAATTTATATTACGAAAAAATTAACAATGATTGAAATAAACTCTAACCGTAAATCTTAAAAATTAATACTCCATATAAATTTGACGGTAAGAATATTAAAGGCTCCATGAAATTTATTGCAGTAATATATTATAAGTCTAAATTATAAAATAAGTGAAAGTAATCTTGCTCTCAGCACTACCCAATCAATTTTTCTCTCGGCAACTTTATATTTCTGAATTTGTGAAAAAATAAATTAATTATGAGTTGGACAATCCATCAAATTACCAACTTTCATTGCTAGTTGGATCAAGTATGTTTAAAAAAATAATGTAAATTTTTTTTAAATATTTTGTTAGTGGAATAAGATTTAATTCACAAGAACTCATAAGAATTAAGACATGTTCATTCTTCTAGCAAAATAACAGAATATTTCAATGGCAAATTACAAAATAATTCAATTTTTGATGATTTGATGATTCGATTAACATAAACTCCAGTCTTAATGAATTTGATCACATTAACCCGTAACAAGGCCCAAATCAAAAGTAACTTGTTGTGAAACCCTATAAAAAATTAATTTATGTACCAACATTTAATTCCCATTACTTAGGCTTCTGAACATAATTTGAAATCATATTCAAAATTAAACATATAGAATTATAATAATATACTTTTCTCAAAATATTTTAGAAATTCAACTTATTTATTATTTTATCTTTGATTCCTTTTTTTTCTCATAAAGAATTTAGTAACCATTTTTTCATCAATAGATATGTTTACAAAAAACACTTTAAGAATAAAACATTTACCACCAATGGTAGAAGGTTAGTTACTTACGTCTGAACAAAAGCTTCTTGACTATTTTTGTTTCCAACACCTTCCTTCTAACTTTCTACAAATCAATCTATAATCAATTTAACAATAATTTAAAAACAAATAGAAATTTATAAAATTTATTACTTTATTTTATTTATTTATTTATTTATTTTCAAATTCTTGTACTACAATATAATAAGATTTACTTATTTTTTAATTATTACTCACTACGTGATGACATCAATTTCATTCTAAATGCCATAGCAAAAATTTGAAAATTCATTTGAGAAAAAAAATCTCCAAAAAAAATAAACGGCGTAGAAAGATTTGTGTGATCTATTGGCATACCTTGAATATGGTAGTAATAGGGCTTCCGGCGGGGATTTTAGTCTTGTAAACAGGGGATCCGAGGAGGAAGATCGGGATGGAGACCAAAATGGCGGCGCTGGAGATCCCATAACCCCATTGCCACCCTTTGTTGTCTTCCACCCACACCACCAGCGTGACGGCGATTAAGGGTCCACAGGAGAGGCAAAACACGTAGTAATTGAAGAAGCTGGATCTCTGTTTCCTCCCTCTTTGGGAACTTTCGTCGAACTGCTCGGCTCCGTGCGGCGGAAGCGATCCTTTTATACCCCCAACGCCCAGCGCCACCAAGTAGAGCCCAAGGAACAGCAGCGCCGCTTTCTTCCCGTCGACCTGCTCGCACGCCGCGTTCCTGTCGGATGATGCGCAGATTGGCGGTTTCAGAGACGGCGTATGGGCTTGCAGGGTGAGTATCAGGAGCCCCTGTGTTCCAATTTTCAAAATCAGTTGAGCCTTCGTTTGGATTGATTGATTTGAAAACAAAAGAAAAAATAATAATTGTATTATCACTCGAATAACTTGTTCAAAAAATAAAAAAAAAGAAATTTAGGTATCTCTTAGAACTATTTTTTAAAATCGTTCCAAAAGTTAAAAAAATTAGAGAGAAAAACTTATTAGTCCTGTTTGGATGGATCTTATTTATTTGTTAATTAGTAATAAGTTAAATTTTATTTAAATTATATTTATTTGAATGAATTTACTTATTTATTTATTTATTTATTTAACTATTCAAACGAGTTTATTTGTTTATTTTTTTATTTTTTTATTTTTAACTTATTTACTTACTAAAATAATATAATTTATTTTTTAATTTATAAATCAATAAACAAGTAAATAATTTTGTCTAAATACGGCCATTATTTTTCTCTTTGCACTACGCCTGTGCCACTAATTCTTATGTATCAGTCCTTCAAAAATTAAATTCTGATCATACTCAATGGAAACTTTATCACTATTCTTTGGAGATCATTAAAAAAATTAAATCAATGCAAGTGACATTTATACTTCAAATTTTTGAATGGTTAAAGGTATCTAACTTTCCCTTGCATGAGAAAAAGTTAATATTTACTACTTGATCTGGTACATATGTTTTTTTTTTCTTTCTTGTTTTAAGTTTGCAAATATTACTTATTAGTTTATTAATTTATTTTTATTTATTTTAGATTAAAATTTATAAAATTTGATTTATTGACTTATTTTTATTTTTTTAATTTTTTTTTATATTTTGATTAAATTTTTATATTTTTTCAACTCGCCTTAATAAAAAAAATCTAAAAATTATAATAATTTAACTAAATAATAAAAAAATTAACTAAAAACAAAAATTTTATAATAATAATAAATTAATAAATTAAATTCACCCATTGAAAGTATTAACAAGTAAACATATGGGGCATATGCCCCACTGGACAAGCACATTTATCTAATAAACCCAGTTGAATTTGATGATGTTTCAACCTATGTACTATGCCCTACTTGATAGGTATCCTAAAAATGGACCAGACAGGTTCTAGTTGGTTCTTCTTGTACTCATCCTGATGTGCCTTTTTTGTGCAACTTTCTAGTCTCTTCTGTCATGTCAACCTGTAATTTGAAAAAGAAAAATACTAATTGAAATTTATTTAATTGTAGATAAAAGATTTAGGATAAATTACATTTTTTCATTTTAAAATTTTTGATAAAAATATTCATGTAATTTTAAAAATTATATTCATACTTTTTAAAATTTAATTTTAACATTAAATCAACTCAATTTCATTAAAATTAACGGAATACATCCTAAAATCACCCTTAATACCATCATAAGTCGAAACCACCCCACCCCACCTAAAAACCACCCTCCCAAACCACCCCCAAACCCTCTCTCTCTCTTTGCTCTCTCCCTCTCTC
>JAOTRH010000010.1:15601703-15614641 GCA_034768845.1 Heliamphora exappendiculata | reverse complement strand
CCGCCCCCGCCCCCGCTTCATGCAACTAAGATGTGTTTAAGTGTCAAATTTATAGAATAAAAAAAAAAAGTATCAGATTCATATAATTCTTATATCAAGGACACTGAAATACGACAAAATATTCATAGTCTTTAATGTATTTCTTTTATTTTTTAAGATAAATAGTATTTACAAGTTTTTATCGAGCATTTCATGCATAAGCAAGCTAAAAGCTTATGTATAATTTTATAGTAAATATGAATTACTAAATATGTTTTCTAACTGGATGTCCATACCGTTTTTCTAGTGTCCAATGTGGCTACTTTATACATTTAGAAGAGTTTATAAAGTATAGCCTACATATACTGTTCTAACTCACATTTTGGGAAAAAAGATCCAACTGACACTTTAAGCACCTATTTCTTGAAGAGAATATATTATGGCTATAAACATTAAACTTTATTCCAGGAGCAACATATTAGTAACATTCTATTCATATCTCTTGCCAAGCTGTTAATAAGCCCAATAAATGATGAAAGTATTATGCTATTTCTTGAGCAAAGATTTCAATTTACCATTTTCAATTTTCAATGACTTGTCTTTCTCCAGCTGCAAGGCTGAGGGTGGCAGCTAATGATAGGGCAGAGGCTGAGAAAATTCTACAAATTAAGCGAGCTGAAGGCGAGGCTGAGTCAAAGTACCTTTCGGGGTTGGGTATCGCCCGCCAACGTCAAGCAATTGTAGATGGTTTGAGAGATAGCGTGCTAGGCTTCTCTGTCAATGTGCCAGGAACTACTGCAAAGGATGTTATGGACATGGTCCTCGTCACCCAGTACTTCGACACTATGAAGGAAATTGGTGCTGCCTCCAAATCCTCTGCTATATTCATACCCCATGGACCTGGTACTGTGCACGATGTGGCTGCTCAGATCCGTGATGGACTTCTTCAAGCTTCTCCACATTGATATCTTAGTCTCTTATACTCTGTTCCAATTTTGGATCAAAACAGGATTTATTTTCCAACTTGTTGGTCTTGTTTGGTTTGATTTCATGGGATTGTCTTGCATCCATAAATATAACTGTATATAAGACCTTAAAATTCATCACAAATGCTAAACAGTACCGTTGTTTGATATTTGATATTCTGTTTCACCGCGGATGTGTGCTTTTGTCATTATACTGGTTCGTTGATCTTTGCCAAAGAAAACCCTGTTTCTAATGCTGCAGGAGAAAGCAAGTTTGCACGCTGGTGGCGGTTGATACTGCTATAAATGTGCAAATAATCCTTATTGGTATTGTAAAGACTTCTTTCTTTAGCTTTTTATAACTTTTGCCCTCTAAATTTGAATTCTTTGTTAATCTTACTGGGTACATAAACTGTTGTAGTTTGAACAGGTACTTGGTGAGTTTAAGATAATCAAAACTTTCTGCGATATTATCTATAAGACATTGATTGAACTAGCAATTCTAGCTCTATCTGTAATAGTTTTGTACTCTGATGTCCATGCATGTTAAGGCTCTACAGTCTGCACCTGCTTCTCATGGGCAGTGTGATTTAATGTCATTTTATAAGTAAACAGTAACCTCATCATAAAAATGCAGACGAAAAGAAGTTCAAATATAAATGGGAAACTTTCCAAAAAAACAAAGATGAGGACAGGAAAAATGGGGGACAAAAGAAATTACTGGAAAACACGTGAGGAGAGAGAATTTGCATGCACAAAATCTTTCATTATGCACCCTATTCAACTAGTCATATCAATCTTCTGTATCCCATGGCTGCCTTATTAACACTATAAGGCTAACCAAAAGTGGCCATAACTTAGCTGAAGCTTTATGAACTTAAATCTTTGTTTTCTTTGGTCCAAGGCCTGACAGCCAAAGACAGCCCAAGCTTAGCACTCCTCGCTACAGCCCTGACATCCACATCACCGGCTATAGTTAAGAAGAACGATGGCAACAACTGCTGCTGAATGAGGACACCTAGTTTGC
Source organism: Heliamphora exappendiculata (assembly GCA_034768845.1). Classification (NCBI taxonomy): domain Eukaryota; kingdom Viridiplantae; phylum Streptophyta; class Magnoliopsida; order Ericales; family Sarraceniaceae; genus Heliamphora; species Heliamphora exappendiculata. The sequence continues at coordinate 15,612,670 of JAOTRH010000010.1, read as the reverse complement.
CATTGCTGCTTGCTCGAGCTTTCACCAATGTGATGGGGAATAGCGCATGCTGGGTGCCAAAGGTGAGGGTAGTTTCATTCCTCAAGAATTTATGAGTAAGCTCTGCGGCGATGGCTGTGTTGGTACGGGGACTCACTGTGCAGTAGCATGAGGCCCTCAAAGAGTCGCCCATGTCATTCCTGCATCGGTTGTGAACATAAGAATATCTACCATGTTTAATAGTGAACAAAGAATTTCTGAAAATTCTCTCTGCAAGTCTTCTTTTCTTTTCTTTTTTTTTTTACTAAATGTTGATTCAATTGCGTGGTTTTAGTATGTGTGCAAGTAGTAACCTGTGCAGCCTTTTTGTTTTCTGAAAGGCAAGGTTTCATGGTCCCTTGTATGATAAGAATTTTCCTTAGTGATTCTAAAGAAAATTTATTGATGACTTCTATTTTGATAAGCCTTACGGTTCGTGCCTATAGCCCACAGGAGCAGCTGGGAGTGCTGCCATCTGAAAGGGCAGCAAGGAATTACCAGGTCAAGGAAGCAATGAGAATGGCACTGTTGAAGCTCAGACCAGCATCATATTTTTTAAATTTCCTGGTTGCAGGATCAATGGATAGATCAGTCCCAATGGAGAAAAAACTGTTTCCTGTTACACCTGAGAAATTCAAGAGGGGTTTTGCTGCCAAACTGATGCCTGCGGTAATCCCAGCATAGTCACGCAGGTATTGCAATTCCACCTATTACAAGAATCAGCATTGCACTATAACGAAGTCTCAATGTAAATATAATATGAAACTACTAGCAGATATATGAAAATGCAAACCGAAGTCTCCGGTTAGTAAACAATTTAAAGAGTGGAAATGATACAAAATGGCACTGATCTGTGTGTGTGTGTGTGAGAGAGAGAGAGAGAGAGAGAGAGAGAGAGAGAGACTAAAGAAAATTCTAATGGCAAGAAATTTGCCATATTTGCTAACCTTGTTTTGGTAAGGTATGATAAACCTGAAAACTGTCCTTAGTCCAGGCACAATCTCATTAACTGCAACATTTGTAGAAGTTGATGAATTATATGAACTTCTAAATGATCATAAATTCAAAATCAAGAAACCTACAACTCTTAAAAGAGACTTTATTGGCAAAGAGAAGAATAATTATTTGTTCTAATTAACAAAATTATTAGTCTATGCCACAATATCCATTTGACAATAAACATAAAAGATGCATAGATGCATTACCACTATCATATCCTCAGACCTATGTAGGAAAATATTGCTAGATGGAAAATACACCACTTCATTACATGCAATATATATATATATATATATAAAAGGTATTGATTGCCATGTATTACTGCAAGATAATACGGTTATATCATGCCTGGTGTTATGAAATGACAACTGAAAGATATAACTCACAGCAAAATCCTCTATTCCATTGCAAGTACTATTCTACCATATACAAAGATGGGACGGGGGTTGTGCCAAGAGTGTAAATGCGTTAAGCTGTTTTAGAGGGAAAAGACCATGCCTTTTGCGTCAAGGTGTGTTCACTTGATTAGATCAAAAGATAATGCCATGGTGGAGAAACTAATTATGATTTTCATTTGTGTTATTTATTTATTTTGGAAATATTACCAGGCCATGTGGTGATTAAAAAGTGACATCATGGGCTGCAATTCATTTACCTTGATTATTAGGTGTAGTCTGACTGAAAGCAATTCGTGCAGATCATTAAGAGCATTAATATTACTCTGTTACACCATTCATCCATGGTTCCAGAGAAAGACATGAAGATATATAACAAAGAACCAAAAAAAAAAAAACGACATTAAAGCTATTGTCAAGATGAAGAGGAGATTACTTTGACAGGACAAATCAATGCTCCAGTCAAAATATCTGTGGTTATAGTGAATTGGTGGTTGTTGAGTATAATCCTTGTAGAGAAGATCTAGCAAAAGGAAAAAAATAATAATAAAATAAAAAATTAAGCATAATAACAGAGGAAGACCAAAGGATCTACTTCTACTTTGTCCATAATAGAAAATTTCTCCATTTGGTTGCCAAGGGAACTATTCTCAGTCCTGAGGCCCTAGAAAACAAAGGATCTACTTCTACTTGAACAGCAAATAAACACTCGCAAAAGCAATGTTTTGTTTCCTTTTATTTTGTGTCTTCTCAGCAACCAAATGGACTTGAAAATGAAGATTCTGAGGAAGAACAAAAGATGATACTACCTCGGGCTTTTTTGCCGATGTCATTGTAGATACCTGGGTGCTTGCTCATCTCTATTTTGAAGTTAGTGGATGCCCGTACTTTTATTTTTAATTTTTCTCTAGGTTAGCAAGGAAGTTTAAGTACTGGAAATGAAGAAAGAAACGAAAGAGGAAGTTTCCTCACTTGAAGACATTAACAGAAGCTTCCTACAACCAATTCAACTATAGTTCATGGGCCATTGGGGCCCGGCAAGGAGCTACCTATCAAGAGTCTCAGCTACTTAAACATTAAATGATTAAAACTTCGTAGATAGGAGCTGATGATAATGCAGAATAGAAAGAGCAGAGCACTTGGCTCCTTTCCATTTGGACTATTGAACCAGATAATTCTAATGATTAAGCCTATCAAGAGGATTCCCCAATTTTGCTTGTGCTTGTTGGTGGTGACTTTTTACATTTTTTTTTCTGTTTCTTTTTTTGTTTGTTTTTGTTCCTTGGTGATCTTATACCACGCCATTATAGTCACCACCCATCAGTTTTCTTTCCCCTGGTGTATTCATGTTAACCCATGTTGATCAATGATGGTTGAGGATATATTCGCTTTCATTTCCCATCAAACTCAATTGTTACATATCGCGCTCTAATGTCATACTGAATTTTAGCTATCGCATTCTTAATCGGTTCCATTTGCTTTCAAAACTACTACTCCAACCCGTATTTTAGCTTATGACCTATTACTGTATCATGTTGTGCGAGGTATTCATTTTCCATGGATACTTAGCAGTAAAGATAAATGTGAGAGAGCAGTCTGAAGCATGAATGATGAAGGACAGGGAATGTGGATGATCTGCGGTCCCAATTTGTAGAAAGTCTAAATTGAAACTCTTCCCATTTGCATTGGAATCTGAAAATGCCAATATGTACCAATAAGAACTTTTGATGCATAGAAGCAGAGTCTTGAATCAGTTGATTTTGTGCTTGTTGGTGACTTCTTACAGATTTTTTCCTTTACTTTTTTCTTATTTTGTGATAGCTGATAATTGGAGGGGCATTGCTGAGCAAAAATGTTAACCACAAGCTTTGCAAGAACTGGTGATTTGGATACGCAGATCAGAGTTCAGCTACTGTACTTCCCCATTTGCTTCTCATGGATATGCAGATCAGAGTTCAGCTACTGTACTTCACCATTTGCTTCTAATGGTACAAACAAGTGCTCTCTTCCCTTTTTTATTTATTTTAGGATCTAGATACATTTACAATAGGATTTCCCGTTCTTTGCTATTAGATTGTACAATAAAAAGCTTAGTTATTCATCTTTTTTATCACTAATATATATCAGAAATTTTTTCAATCCAATAAATCATTTTTCTCATTTGAGAAGACTATACATCCTCAGGAAGCACTGGGTGCCAAGGCTCCTCCATTCGGATTTGCAGCATTTTTCTCCGCTTCATCAAGCAGTTTCAAAATTTCTTCTCTCTTCGTCACCAGTGCCTGAATCTTGGCATCGATATTTTGCAGTTTCTGCTTCAGCTTCGCTGTATCCTTCTTATCTTCAGGATTCTTCTTATTCTTCTCCTTGCCGCCATCTTCCTTGTCTTTACCATCTTTGTCTTTCTTCTTCTTATCTTTGGCTTTCTCTTCCCCCTTCCCTTCTTTGTTATCCACGTCCGCGTGTTTCTCCTCCTTTTCATGCTTGTCCTCCTTTTCAACTTTGGTTGCACTGTCATTCTTCTCTGAATCTGCTGTCTTCCCCATTCCTGTACTTAATGTATCGGCCTAATGGATCTCGAGTTTCCTGCTAAAATTAAGGACAGTTATATGAACCAAAATCATGGGATAAGCACGACGAAAAACAAGAAGTTGACGAAACTAGATCACAGACCTGGATTCTCAGTTGTTTGGGCACTTGCAGAGGTATAGAACCTGAAACCCAGAATTGTTTAAATACAAATATAGTGGGTTAACCTCTTATTTCTCTGAACCTCAGCCTATTAAATGATTGATACAGAAAAGGCAACGTAACTAATGGCCAGAGTTACGGTTGTTTTAGCGGGAAATGTGAATACCCACATGTATGAATCTCACTCCAAGAACTTGGTATTCACTGGTCCTCCTAAAGAAGCCTTAACCAGTTTCATGCTAAGCCACAAATTCCACTTCTTAATTAAATCAATGCAGTTGGGATTTATCTTTTATTTTCCGGTTGCTATGAGTTCATTTGTCGATTTATGATTCGTTAGTTCATTTGTTGATCTATGGATGATAGGTATGATTTTGAGATTAGACCGTTCAATTTTTTAGGTGTCAATGTGATCCAATCATAATACTTATCGATGTCCAATGAACGTAATTTTGTTGCATGAATTATTTCTTAACAAATCCTACCATATGAACGATTTGAATCATCAAGATGGACCCAACAAAAATGGAATTGGACAATCCAGTGCTAGGATTGGAGAGGAGTTGACCTTTACAAACCAAATTACAAACATTAAACAAATTTAATATTATGTTACCAATAAATGATAATGTCCTAATAATTTATGTTTTAGAATGCATGTTTCCGAATATGGTGTGCCTCCCAAAATAATTTTCAAATATTTTCTATTTATTAATTTTTCTACGTATGACAAGAAGCATAGGAGAATAAAATTTTGGGGGTCAATTCACTCGCTTTATCTTGATTTTAATTGGGCATGCCGTTAGTGGAGAGTGGAATTAGTTTATTGGAAATTAATCAAGATGTGCGTAAGTTGACTTAGACACCCTGAGATGTAAAAAAAAAATATCTAAAATATGAAAATAAATTTTAAACGATACATAACGTTTGGAAGATGTATATTTCAATATTATAATATATATATATATATATAAGTTTATTCGTACCATACTATAATTTAGAGTATGTGTCTTGTATCATGTTATTTTTTATACTAATAGTTTATAATTTAAATGATTTGCTTCCCAAATAATATAAGTTTAATAAGCACATGGTCGCATAGCAAGAGTAATTTTCCTTAAGACACGTGTGTGTGTGTGTGTGTGTGTGTGTGTGTGTGTGTGTATAGATAATACCATTTATACTCGCACAATATTTTATGAAAATAAACAACACCATTTCCTAACGGATGCTATGAGATCATCATTTTCGAAATATTCATGTTCCTCTGTCTCACGGTTGCCCATTTGAAAATAACGACTTATATAATGCATTCGGACAAAGGAACAAGAATAATTTGGGACTGAAGATCTGATCCCCTAATGGACGTCCAACATTAACTGTAGTATGCATTGAAAGGAAAGAAAAGGAAAGAAAAGGAAAGCAAAATAAAGTAAGAGGGTGACCGTTATTTGGGAAGTGGTTCCCCAATCTTCCCTCCCTACTTCCCATTCTGATTTCCATTGGTTGATTCAGATCCCACTTCTCCTGCTATTTAAACCCATCCCCATTCTCCTCTTAACATTTTTAATTTCCACACCAAGAACTAAACTAAGGCAATTGCCAAGACCACCGTGGTGACTGCCTTGCCAAGATAAGAGTAGCGGAGAAAGAATTAGTTTAATGGAAGCCGAAGCGAAAGCGAAAGCAACGGTGGTGGCAACAATGGAAGGTTTTAAAGTTAGGAGAAGGAGGAGGTTAGTATTTGTTTTTGTTTTTGTTTTTGTTGTTGTAGTAGTTATGGCGGCAGAGGGTGATCACGTTGGCGATTTAGATGGTGATCACGGCGGCGATGAGGATGATGAGGTCTGGCAGAAGCGAGCCCAAAAGGCCAAGAAGGCAGCTCTACAGGCCTACCACCCCAATCCTCATAAAATTATAGATCATTTCAACAAGCACGTCCACAAGTAAACCATTCTCCCCCTTTCTCTATTTCCCTCTCTCTCTCTCTCTCTCTCTCAATTGTTGAATTATAAATTATTTCAATTTTATGTGTTTGTGTCGTGAGACTTAGATTAATAGTGTGGTAAATTTTGAACTATTTTCAAGATAATTAACTAATACCAATCAATCCCTGATATTATTAGAATTAGGCTTTAAATTATTTTTTATTTTTTGTTTAATTATCCCATGTCCAACAATAAGTACATAACTCTTATTTTATTTTTATCTCACTCATTCTCATTGTATACATAATTTTATCTATAATCTTTGGTATAAAAATATATGTGAAATTCCTAATATTATTTATTCTTTCTTAAACTTGTTTAGATATACCGTAATGAGCACTTTATCCTTTCTCTAATAAGAACACCACAATATTTGTTTTTATGGCCAGACTAACTTTTATTTGATTATTTATCCAACTTTGATTAAAATTGAATTAAATTTTTGACTGCATATATAATTTTATCTATAACATGAAATGCTGCAACATTACTGGTAATGTATATAATCAAACAAGCATCCCTTCCAAATCTAACATTTCAACACCAGCACGCATTCGTATCATCTAAAGTTCTACTAGCAATTCCTTTTGTAAAATAAAATTGAGTACCTTAATTTTTATAACTTTTGTAACATAATTTTTAAAATAAATACAACAAAATTTGACAGACTTAATTTCTTTGACCGATCTTTTATGTGAATTAATTTTATATTTTAACAATTATTGCAAGTGATCTAGAATCTAGATAGATAACACACGATGATTAATGTTAGGTTTACACAATACGAATTAAGGCTATGCTTGGGCTAAATTTTAAATTTTTGCTTACTTTTTTAATTATTTTTGGACTAAAATTCTTTTTCTTTTCAAAACAACGAGCTCAATTGAAAAATTAAGTTTTTTTTAATCAAAAATAGAATAAGATCACTAAAAATGAAGATAAATAATATAAAATTTAGTTTATTCATTTATTTTTAAAATTTTTTATTTTTAATATTTTGATTTTTTTTTTTAAATTCTTAGCTGGTCCGAATAAAAAAAGTTAAAAAATATAATAATTTAACTGAATAATAAAAAAATTTATTAAAAAATAAAAATAAAGCAATTAAACAATTATTCAAAACCGAAAGAATTAAAGTATTTGTTTTTTTTTTTTAATTATTATTTTTACGTTGAAGAGCTACGGATGGCGAAAACAGCACAAGAAGGGAATTACACAAATACCACGGCCCTTGCATGGCCACAAACCCCATCGACCGGTGCTGGCGGTGCCAGAAGAACTGGGCGCGAAACCGCATGAGGTTAGCCGACTGCGCCCTCGGATTCGGCCGCCACACCAAGGGCGGCAAGGGCGGCAAGATCTACGTCGTCACTGACCCCTCCGACTCCGACCTCGTAAACCCCAAACCGGGAACCTTGCGCCACGCCGTTATCCAGCCGGAACCGCTCTGGATCATCTTCGCCCACGACATGGTCATCCGACTCAGCGAAGAGCTAATCGTCACGAGCAACAAGACGGTGGACGGCCGCGGCGCCAACGTGCACATCGCCGGCGGCTCCAGCTTTATGTTGCAGTTCGTGAACAACGTCATCATCCACGGCCTTCACATTCACGATATCAAGGCCGGGAACGGCGGGCTTATAAGGGACTCGGTGAGTCACTACGGGTACCGGTCGAGGAGCGACGGGGATGGGGTGTCGATCTTCGGAGCCACCAACATTTGGATTGATCATGTTTCTATGTCAAATTGTGATGATGGATTAATTGATGCTGTCGAGGCTTCCACGGCCATCACCATCTCCAACTGCCATTTCACTCACCACAATGAGGTGAATATTATCAATCCCTTGAATTCCTCATTTTTTCCTACGTCAAGATAAAAACTTATCGATTTACTATTAGGGCCTTATTTGGTATTTCCGCTTTAAGTTTATTTGGTCTTTTGTTTTAAATTACTTTTTAAGTCATTTTAAATTAAATAATTAAAAATTTCCTTTGGTAAATTTTATGGATGAGTTAAAGCTAAAGAGAATAAGACAATGACTTTTGGTTTAAGTTGATCTTAATCCAAAGAAAATAAATCAAAAAACTTTTAAGTTAAAAAAATTATCTTCATTTTTTCTTTTATTTTCATATATTTTATATTTAATATCAACCTTGGTTGATGGATCTCGACCAGATCTTAAAAATATAATTTTTACAAAAAAAATATATGTATATATTAAATCCCTGTTTAGGATAGCTTTTAATCTTAATTTTTAAAAAATTTATCTTTTTTAGATAAAAAGAAGAATAAAAAATGTGAGTGTTTGTGATAAATTCTTGTAGTAGCTTTTTTGTTTTTTTATTTTTTATTGAAATGTTTAAAATATTTTCCGTTTAGTTTTTAAGTTGTAGCGTTTGGAATATTGGCACAATTTATTTTTTGTTTTTTCGAGTAGAGTTGACTTTTTATGTAAAAGTATTGTAATAATTTTGTTTGAAAAAAAAAATAGAGTGTTTGGGATATGTATTAATTTTTTTTAATGGATTAGAAGATGAAAAAAAAATTATTTAGTTTTTTTTAAAACTAAACAATGCAGTTTAAAATCTAACTTTTTGCAAAAAAATCAACTTAAAAATTAACTCAAACAGGTCCTAAATTTATTTATTGTTTTAATTTTGCGGGGTGCAATCACTTTTTGTACGAAAATGAAAGAATTATAAAAATATTTTTGGTTAATAAGAAAAAGGAAAAAATGCTAAAAAAATCAATAAACAAAAATGCAGGTGATGCTGTTTGGGGCGAGCGACAGCTACTCGGAGGATTCGGTGCTGCAAATAACGGTGGCGTTCAACCACTTCGGGCAGGGATTGGTGCAGAGGATGCCGAGGGTGCGGTGGGGTTTCGTCCACGCCGTCAACAACGACTACACTCACTGGCTCATGTACGCCATTGGCGGAAGCCAGTCCCCTACCATCATCAGCCAGGGTAACCGCTTCGTCGCTCCCGCCAACCCTTTTGCTAAGGAGGTAATTTTTTTACTTTTCTTTGAGCTTGTTTTTTTTTTTTTTTTTTAATCTTTATTTTCAGAGGGAATAGAAATTTAAAACCATATACATTACATTTGGAGCTTGTTTGGATTGGGAAATTGAGGAGGTTTGCACATGTTCAATTATTGTCTCGTCCGACTATTAATTCTGCGTTTGTATTATAGAATTAGAATTAATAATTCGACAAATGTCGAATTACTAATACTTTATATATGGTATTAATAATACCATGTTCGTCTTGGTATTATTAGTATCAGGTTCTAAATTATTTTCTTTCATCATCTAACGACTATAAATAACTCTATAAATTTTATCTCGCTCTTACCAATTATGAACTAATTTTTTTACTATACACATAATCAATTCCATAATCCCATAGTATTAAAAAAGTACGTGGAACTTACACTATTATTTATTCCTCATATCATATCTAATACCATCCAAAATACCAAACGAGCCCTTAGGTTCGGGTTGCCAACTTTAAAAAAAAACTTTTTGATTAAAAATACAAAAAAAATCAATATAAAGTAAAAACTTTTTGGTATTATTAGTATCAGGCTCTAGATTATTTTTTTTCATCATCTAACGGTTATAAATAACTTTATAAATTTTATCTCGCTCTTATCAAACATGAACCAAATTTTTTACTATATACATAATCAATTCCATAATCCCCTAACATTAAAAAAATACATGGGATTTACAGTATTATTTATTTCTCATATCATATCCAATACCATCCGAAATACCAAACGAGCCCTTAGGTTCCGGTTGCCAACTTTAAAAAAAAAAAATTTGGTTAAAAATACAAAAAAATCAATATAAAGTAAAAAAGTTAAATAAAAAAATTAATTCCTAAAATATTTTATTTAAACTCTTACTATATTTTAAAAAATAATAAAAATTTTTATTAATAACTCATTTAGTATCACCATCAACTATATAGAAGGGCAAAACTGTTCAATTTGAACAAAAATAAAAAAGTTAACATTTTACCAAATTGACCAACTTAAAAAATAGGTAGATTAAAATCTCATTTACCAAATAACTTACTTTTAATTTTTTTTATTTTTTTAGCTAAAAATACAAAAAATTAAAAAAAAAAAAATTAAGCTGGTTGCCAATCAACACATTAGAAAATTCATGTATTGATAATATATAAAACATATTATACCAAATTTATAGAGATTTACATATTTCAAATTGAGAAAAAAAACACATACATGAATATATCCAATTAAATCCATATGCCAATTTCAAACGTAGATACACAATCAATTCAACACAGTAGTTTGAGAGTAAAGCTACTTACACAGCTAAAATTGATCGATCCGTTCACATATGCCAATTTGGAGGCCAAGTCACCAGGGAACATGAGAGTGAGACAGAGGGAAGGAAAATGTTTACATTTTTGTTTTGGGGATATGAAACTTTTTGAAAAGTTATAATAAAAATGGTATTTATAAATTTAAATTAATTATTCAAATTAAATTATTTGTAATGCATTTTGAAAATGTTTGACTTAGCTATTTGGACCGATTTTTAGCTTTCTATTACTAATTTTAGTATTAAGTTATAATTTTATTTAAATATCTATAATTTATGTTATAAGATATAATTAATTTTTTTATTTTAGTTATAAACTAATATATTTACCAAGCATTCATAACTTTTGCTATAATTTATAATTTATTAGGTGTCGATTGGCAATTAGCTTAAAAACTAATTTTTTTGCTATTTTGCATTTTTAACCAAAAAGTTAAATTGAATTCAAAATAGGTTGTTTGGTAACTTAACTTTTAAGTTGATTTTTTTAAAGTTGGTTGTTTGGAGAAAAAACTAG
>JAOTRH010000010.1:15590959-15601603 GCA_034768845.1 Heliamphora exappendiculata | reverse complement strand
ATCCATTTAAAAATATTTATTCTTAGAAAATAAATTATGAAAATCATCAAAATCAAATTAAAAAGCCATTGGGCTAACAATGTTCATTTTATTTCAAATTTTGATGAGTTCTTTAAGATTAAATATTTTTTAAAAATTAAATAACCTGTTTGATTCAAGATCCATATTTCTTGAATATCCACCATCTATGAATTCGAATTTTTATGACGCTGGAGGTAGAAAATATGACGTTCAAATATTTTGTTTTTAAAAAAAATGTTCAAGATCCATGCTTGTTTACAACTCCATCCAAAAAAATTAGATCTATACAAATTCAAGTTCAAACAAAAACACATATTTTGAAATAGTAAATTTAAAATTAAAATTTAATTAACAAATCAAATATTGTACTTTAATATATACAATATTTTATAATTATTAAAAATTTAATGACATTTTAGTTGTACATTATGAATTTATAATACATAAATTCATTAATTACTAGAAAAAAAATAATTAAACTGTTAATTTTAACTGAATTATATAGCAAAAAAATTAAGACATATATTGAATCATGTCTAGAAAGTAAAAAAAATTCATCAAAAATTATTTTAAACTTTAATAAATATATTTATGAAATTAAAAAATGTAAATCAATTATTTTTTATTGAGTTGTGCAAGAAATACAAAAATTCATGATTCTAGGTAACGCTACTGTTATGTTACAGCCGTTACGCTTTGAAATCGCGTCACCACTAACGTTACTGTTATGCCGACCGCTATCGCTATTTAAAACTATGGTATTACCGCTACTATTATCGTTACGCCGACTGCTACCGATATTTAAAACTATGCTAACAGTTGATCATGCACTCACACTCAATCATGCGACAGCCCTGTCCATCTGACTACATTCACAGGGGGTGAAGTTTTCCAATTTCAATTGCGTTCCGCTTGGGATAGGCTTTAGCAAAGGAGGGTCGTGGGCAGTGGTGGAAGGCTGGAAGCTGGGGAATGGAGAAAAGGGGAAGGTAGTATGCAGTTAATTTGGTCTTTATGGGAGGGGTTTTCACAGAAGAGGGCCACCAGAGGTGTTGGGTACTGCAGAAGAGAGGGATGGGGATTAGAGAGGATGGGGAAGTGGTTGTGGTTGTGGTTGTGGTTGTGGTTGATGGTAGGGGTCTGGTGGGAAAGAAGGTGGCAGTAGTTGGTGATTGGCGGTGGGAGATTGAAAAGAGAGGTGTGGTGGTCGATGATGGGGATGGGGGAGAGAGGAAGGGAGGAACCGATGATGGGGCTGTGGGACAGTAACAGAGAGGAAGTCTAGAGAAGCCGTGGAGAGAGGGAAGAGAGGAAAATAATCATACAAGGAATAATATATGCAAGTGGATGAAAAACATATGCTAGGATTCACAAAATGGATAATTGGCAACTGATGATTGGTTGTCCATAAATTCAAAGGATGATGGGACATCCGTAAATAAGTTAAATCTCGTGAAATATTATATCACTTAGCAAACAGCAGGAAAGGTTTTAGAGCAAGTAGATGATCTATAAATGATCATCAGCCAAGAAACAAAGTTAAGAACAATGGAGACCCGATAAGTTGAAAGAAAGAAAATCCCCCCATCCCCTTGAGGCGCAAAAAAGGAAAACCCTAACAAATGATCGGACATTTGAATAGGGAAACTATCCAACAGACGATAAAACTGCTCTGGCTGAATTTAGTAATAGAGTCAAACGGCATAGTTCAATAATAGTCCAATTGTGTATCGCTTTAGTTCTTATTAAGCCCTTCCACTAGCACAAGTTGAATTTAGACAAACTGCACTTTGTCAACAGAAGTTTTACAGGGAACTTTAAAGCATGATATAATGTTCGATCTAGGCAGAATAGTACTTTCTTAGGTCATCAATTCTTTTTGTGTTCAATTTTAGTCAAGTGCCTCTGTTAAGTACAAAATCTTATCTTAAAAATCCCAAATCTCATCTTAAAAATCCCACAATTTATATTAAGCTAAAGCAAATCAGCCACCATACATGCAAGATACAAAAATTTCAGAACATAAATGATTTAATAATATACATGTACCAGTTTCTGCAATTAGAGCCCGTGCCACTTCTGTGGGAAAACCACAAACAGCTGGAGTTGGATGAAGAGAAGACAAAATCTCAAACTGGTAACAAAGCAGAAGGCAAGAACTTATTTAAGCAAAGTAAGAGAGACTGAGCCGTTGAACATTCATTACATATTACACCTGAGAAAGCCCGCTAGGTTCAAAACCAGAAAGGGCGGCCTAGGCAAAAAGTAGTGTCAATGAGTAGACCGAGAAATTTATCGAATGAAGTGGCCGGGCCCCGAGGTGAGGCTGCCTATGTATCCCTTAGCGGGAATCAGGCCTTATGTAGTTCAGGTAGGTTTCATTCGGGTATTTTGCTCTCCTTTTGTGCTCTAACTTTTGCCTAGGTTAATTACCCAAAAAAAAAACTTGCCTAGGTCGCCTTCTTTTGATTTTCGACCTAGGGAGCTTTCCTTTCTTCTATTTCTTCCTTTTTTGTGCCCCAAGATGGTTAACCAAAAAAAACTTATTGGATAACTTGATATAAATTGTTGAGCCCATTTTCTAACAACTTAAACTTTTGGACAATTGATGACTGTAGCATGGTATTAGAGCTGTAGTTCCACGAGCTCTTAGGTTCAAGCCTCGTGATACATGTTTGTTCTCTTATTATGTTTGTTATTGTGCACAATATTCTGTTTGTGTTGGTGCACCTATTTAGTTCTGTTTATTTGTCTCTTCACATGCGAGACAGTGTTGCACGTGAGGAAGAGTGGTAGATAACTTGATATATATTTTGGACCCATTTCCTAACAGTTTAAACTTTTAGAACAATTGGTGACTAAACAAAACCAACGCAGCGGATTGTACAGAGAGATCTGAACTGAAGATCTAATTTATTGAACTAAAAGTGAAATAAGTGACATGTTGAATTTCACCTCATCATCTTCACTTTTCAATATCGCTGTCAATTGAGCGTAGAGATGCTGGACTCTAGGGAGCTTTCGAATTGCCTTTCTTGGATCAACTACTACCCTGACACATACAGCCTACAAGATAGAATGCACCCAAAATAGCGATAAGAATGCACGCAAAATAGCAATGCTGCTCTGAAATTGTAACAGGGAAATGCAACTGGCTATAACATAAGTGGCTGCCAAAGTATTAGGTTTTCAGCAATCATTATGCCATAGTGTAGATTAAAAACGACCAATTTCCCTTTTCACTCAACTAATAAAGATAGCCCTACGAAAAGGCTTCAAGCACATTCAAGTTGAAATAGAAAAATGTAATAATAGTAATTGCATGAACATAACTCTTTTAAACAAATATCATCAGTTTTCGTCAAAAACTGTCCAAGATCACTTGCCTCTAGCTTTCTTCTTATGCATTCTCGTACTATGGTAAACTCATGGTGGTCCTTGGGACTGTAAGAAGAATTCAATAAAAAAAAAAGTTAATGGCAAAGAAACGTCAATATTCTCTGAAGCACAAATTTCAATATAAAAATTATGAATGAAATATTTTATAAATTGAATAAACAAATAAACCTGGAAAGTAAATCAAGTTCTATCTGAAGATCTAGGGCCTCACATCCACCTCTAGCTCGGGTTCCAGCTAAAGCCTCGCTACAAATGCCATGCCCGGTCCGGTGAAATAATTGCTCTGGCTATTCATAAAATTTATGTCAGTGACAAACAGAAAATTTACTTTTCTGTTCGCTTTCAACCCCACATCAGTTTGAGAAAATTGCACCTTACCACATGGCTATCATACGTGTATTCAAGGGACAATAGATAAAATAAAATTTAATATGTGCATGCTTTCATCTGAAACAGACTTTAATTAATTTAAATTCATAGCACTAAATCAATCAACGTCAACTCAAAAGGAGCACCCATAATGCTACAGGTAGACCAAACAAAAAAGAACAAATTTTGTGAAAAAGAAATTACAGATATATGCAGTTTTGTAAGGCATTGAAAGCAGATATTTCCATTTCCTATACATGAGGTATGGGTGAATAAATCACATCTTTATGGAGACTGTTTGATGATTCCAAATATGTAATTAATCTGGTCATGGTACTATAGAATGGCTAGACATCTACTTTTGGTTTTCATGCTACAAAAGCTTTCTTTTGAGTAATAAAACAATAGTCATACATACTGTGTTTCCAATGAATGCCGGTGCATCAGGAGGCTGAAGACAGAATTGATAAGAATTTTCTCCATCAACCTGAAAGTAATAAGTCAAGCAGCATTTACCTGAAACAAGAATGTTGCGGCATATACAGTTGACTAAGATAAGAAAACAACACCTGTAAACAAGCTAACCATGTTAAGGGGTCAATGTCATTAGCAGTCACAACTCTGCTGCTGCGTGCAAGAACCACCTGAATTTCAAGGACAGAATTGATGCAAGGAGAATCATAACAAGAAAAAAGAAAGAAGAAATAGGAAATGATATAATATGAACAACCAAGAGGAAAAACCTAGAATATGAACAAGCATGGGGAATAACGGATTATGAGTTTTTACACTAAAGGCAAATATTTGCAGATGTACTGCTAGCCAGAGGCTATTAGAACTACACGAAGCTAAGGGAGAAACTATTGGAAACTAATAAAAAGGGAACAAGTTATGTGTTATATTGACCTTAATGACGGGTGAGTTGGTTCTCTTTATCATTTGCAGAGCCCTCTTAACAGAACTATCCCAAGTCATCTTACTGGGAATGTAATCATTGCTGAGGATCACCGTATTAGGAACTTCTTTTTGTAATCTTGTAACAATAGAGGAAACCTTCATCATCAAATGCCGAGATAAATAAGAAAGAGCAGTATACAAACCTTTGGATTCTCTCACTAACACGATAAGTACAAGAAATAAAACGAAATAAAGACATAAACAGAAAAAAATAAACAATCTTGCCAGAGAGTGACCTGTTCCATAGTGTACTGAACTGCAGTTATTGCTTTTTCGTATGTCCATGAAAGAGCATTGTCCCATGCAACAGTTGAGGCAATCATCGAACTTCCTTCAAGCTCATCAAACTCAACCTGTCATTTATTTCCCAGTAATGGGAGTTTATATATTTAAAGATAATATGACTCATGTCTACACTTTAATCCGTGAAAGGAAAACAATTTATGTACCTGAGGAACCATAAAGTAAAATGAACCAAAAGCACTCCACTCAGGTGATACGCTAGCCGTCGCATCAAAGCGGATAGCTCCATAAGCACGAATCAAAGGGCATTTCTTAGAGAGGAACCTTTAGTTGAAAGAAAAAATAAAAATTAGGAGTTTAGTTGTACCTAAACAATTCGCAGAGATAATTTCTTAGCAATTTGCAGCTTCTGCGAATACATGTTTCGCAGAGTACTAAATTAAGGCCATTATTGTAGCTGTGACATTTTTTTGTCTTTTCAAATATATTTATTCAGCAGTTGGGTTCTATTTCCCATGTATCCTAGAAGTATCAAACAGATACAAATGTGTCAGCTTACAATATGGTATTCAAAACTTGGCAAAATTATTTTCAAAAAACAAGAGCTCTTTTAGAAATCAAAACAGTTAAATGCCATATAGTCTTGAAGAGTTCTACTATGGCACTTCCTCTAAGATGCCTAGCTCTGATAGCAGATATGTAATACTGCATCTTTAGGGTATAATTGTCTGTGGAGTGGATATGGAATTAGACTTTAAACTGGCTTATGTCCTTTAGTTTAAGAAGGTGGACTCAACATTGCTTTAGATGAGGATAGATGCATATGGTATAGGAATCGGGAAGAGAATATCAAAATTTAAAGCCTTCCACGGATCACAAACTGAATTTTTCTAATGAAAGAAATGCGAGAGCAGGTCCACAACGTGACTTGGGTTGCTCAGATGTGGAAGGAATGGGGTCTCAAATTGGGAACAATATGTCGATGGTTGAAAGGCTACTGAATACCATTCCATTCATAGACAGACACAGATGGAGACAACGGGGCGGCCACCTCTCTAAAATTTTGAAAAAACTCACTATTATAATAGCATTAGTTTAAAATATTTCAAGATTATATATGTTTACCCCTCTAAGATTTTTTTTTTTTGAAAACATAATATATGGCCTTTCAAGAATTTATAAGAACAATTCGCCCCTTCTAAATTAAAGTCCTGCGTCCTACATCCTGCTCCCTTGATTCCATTCTTTCAGGAAATAGGCTTAGGAACCGGCCCAGCTAGCAAGACCTAATCTAATTTGATTCCATTACCATCACTAGAGAAGCGGAAATAAGATCAAAAGGATCACCCATGAAATATGCAGATTGGTGACCCTGCTGAAAGAAGTTGGTTTAGTACTCAGTTAAACTCTCGATCGTAATTATTGATTTCTTCTAGAAAAACAAAACAAAAAAACTCCAAAGTATCGGAACAGCCAACAGTGTACAATGATTAAAATCTTCAAGCTCAAAAATTCTAATGCATAGACTCACTTCACACTTCAGGATAGGAACCCTTTTAGGATGGCTAAATCCCTAAGATAAGAGACAGCTCCCCCAATTGTTGGCTTTATAAATAACATATAGAAAGATATTTCTCATTGAACCCAACACAGGAAATGCTAAATTTTACAGCTACATTTTTTTATTAAAAAAAATGCGTAGTTTTCACAGCCAGTATAGGAATTAAATGCAAAACGAAGAACACCTAGGAGTGGAAACTGAGAACAGTTTTTGTGGGTTTAAACCTCTTTATGGACCGCCAATCGTCCAAGGAAAATGGATGCGAATGCAGAAAATAGACGGCGGAGCCGACACCGGCGACGCTGACCAGTTTTTGGCCAAATGAATCGTTGCTATTATTCCCATTGGTGGAATCGATGAAGCGATCGGACCAGTTGGTTTGACTTCGACCGGAGAAGAAGAACCGAGGAAGAAGCTCCTTCTGGGCGTGAAGCCAATCAATGGCTTCAATTTGCTGTTGAATTGGCACCTTTGACAAAAAAAAAAAAAAACAGCGAAATCAAGAGTGAGAAAAATGGGTAATTGGGTTTATTTTCGAAGATCATCAGAGGATTGCTCAACTGGTTACGTTGAGATAGGATACTCTCCCGTATGATCATCGCCCGGTGCTTATAGCAACGTCATTTTAACAAAGTTTTGATTTTAAAATTTATTAAGACCGACGTTAGTTTAATTACTGGGCTATGACTCTGGAATTCAAGGGCGTAGCTGGCTGTTATAAATGGACACACCTTTTCCAATAAGCAGGACGGCAAACTAATTTTAAGCTACATTTTTTATTTAATATCATTTTAAATTAAAAAAATAAAAAATTTATTTTGTAAATCATAGATGCTTTTTTAAGTCAAAAAATAATAAATTAAAAAACTTAACTTAAAATGACTTAAACTAAAAACTGAAAAGCATAACACAGACAACGGCATTTCATAGCATAGATTATGAAATTGCATGACCATAGCACATATTATGACTATATATAGATCTAATTACGTGATTATATGGCCATGATACTGGCAATAAAAACAGCACAAATTATAAGTATAGCTCTGATTACCTAATTATGATGATATAACACATATTATGTAGCTCCGTATAGATTAAATAGTCAAAATATAGCACAAGCTATATGATCATAAATTCTTCTGAGAATCAAAAAAATGTTCCAAAGACAATGCAGACAATGGCAATATAATTCTGCACTAAATATTGGAAAACATGTTGCTTGGTGGCTAAATAAAGAATTATATCATACCATAGGACTCTCCCACTCGAGTCACTTGAGTGATCCCCGAGTTACTTGACCGAATGGGTCGGATGCCCGATCCAAATGGGTCGAGTATGCACTGGCTACCCATTGACTGGCCTAGTTAAGTTGGAGTAAAACACTAATTTTGATTATTCGACAATATTTAAAGTATTCAGATATGATTTCTTGATCCCCGATATTACTTTTCACGATCTGATTATATCTATTAGGAGTATCATTATATAATTTTAACAACTCTATTAGAGGGTTGTAAATAGAAAGGACGGTCGTGTTGTTAGGGTCAAAGAATTTAGATTCAAATCATTTTACGCCATACTTGTTTATATTGTCAGATACTTTAAACTTGATTAGTCTTTTCTTTCACCCAACTATCTCTCTTCGTTCTGTATTTTTTTGATTATTTTGTATATTTCATCTCTCTAGTACTCAATAATTATTTTTTTGAAAGAACCTTACAAATATAAAAATCAACATGGTATCAATTTTTACAAGTGAGCCAAGTTCTTTGTAGTTTAAGAACATCTTCCAAATTTCAGGTGGGAAAGGTTGTCGGTTCAAGCCCTATAAAAATTCGTTTGGGGTAATTCATTTTAGATTTTCATAATATAGTTTCTTTATCTGGGAATAAAAAAAAATCTATTAGTGCCTCTTTTACTTTATATTTTTATGCCATCGCCTGTATCTCTTTTAGAATTTGGGTGTTTCGGAAAGCTTCTTTTAAATATTTGTAGTAATTTTAATGTTTTTTAAATATTTGTGTCAGGGTTTTTTATTTTTTAGATTTATCTCACTACAAAAAATAGTCCAAAGAGTTTATAAAGGACAAAAATAAGTTATTTAAATATCTAGGAAATACAAAAAACTAATTTTAATCAAAATGCAGCTTATTTTTATCTCTAGTGACATTTTTTAATATTTATAGAAGGATTATTTTCTAGATTTATTGTGATGAGAAAAAATAAAAATCTAAAATATCTAAACCCCAATTTGAAAAACTTTAAATTAGATGAAAATAGCATGTCATTGAGAATTGCTAATAGGGAAGGACTGCCTTCAAGAGTAAATTTTTTTAAATATAAAACGTCGTCGTTTAATAGCACAGCAGCACCATGCCGCGAGCGAGGTGCAGGCACCCCCACACTCCTTTTTTTTTTTTTTTATTGTTCATAAACTTGTTCTTTATGTATAGCCCTTGTTTCAAAAACGGTTTAAAGTTGATTTTTTGTCTGTTTATTTAAAAATTTTAAAAATTAAAATATTGTTTTAAATTCAAAAGTTTTTAATCTTTTTTTTTATATAATTTTTTTATATTTTTTAAAAATATTATAACTTTTATTATACACATTTATTTTTATAAAAATTATATTTTTAAAATTTATTTGTCAAAATTTATCAAATAAAATCAATATTAAATATAAAATTATCTAAAAATAAAATTAAAAAAATTATAATAATTTTAAATAAAATTTTTTTATATTTTAACTTAAAACCACTTTCAATCTTTGATTTAAAAATCATTTATATCCTATGGACACCGAACAGTCAATCCGGATATGAAAATGTAGGATAAGGGATTAGATTGCATTGTCCATCGACCGACCACGTGGCACTGTATCACGAGAAGAATTGCAAGTAGACCAAAAAAAAAAAAAAGAAAAATTTATAAGCTCAGGCCTGTGTTTGACTTAATTTATTTTTATAATTTTTTAATTTAAAAATTAATAAAAAAGTCAATTAATTTGACTTAAGAAGCTTTTTTTTCACATTTTTTTATATAATTTGACGTATACTATTTTTTAAAAAAATTTAAAAATTTAAAAATTTCTAAAAAAAAAACTAATCCAAACAGGCTAATTATAGTAACACTATCATTAAGTTTGGCTTGTAAATTTTTTTAATTTTGATAAGCTTATAATTGAATTAGAAAATAAAAACGATTTGAAAAAAAAAAATATTCAGAGTTGATTACCTCAAGACGGATAATTCCCGAGTCAAAAGGAGGTGGGAGGGACTTCATCTCCGAGATGGCGGAGCTCAGCCGGTCCACCGCCATTGCAGGCGTCGACACGGCCGGAAAAGTCCGAGTTTCGACGGTTTCGATTGGAGCTCTCCGGTCACTTCGGCAGCCATTCATGGACAGTGGACAAGATTGATGTCTCTGTTATTTCATGTTCAACCAATCAAATGTCAATGCTCAATACATACATACATACATATACATATATATATATAGAGAGAGAGAGAGAATTAGGGTTTACTTGAGTAGGTAAATGGAGTGATTGTTTAGTAGAAATAGGAGATGTAGTGCAGTTCATTGGATCCGGGTCCATGAACCGGGCAATGCAGCGCCCCGAAGTGGCAGCCATGAGAGAGAGAGGCAGCGCCCGAAGTGGCAGCCATGAGAGACGGGGAGAGATGTTTCAACTTTCAAGGACTCTTTGGCAAAGAACTTCTACGATTTTCCAATGATATTTTATATATGAGTAGTACTAATCTCTGCTTATTGATCTCTATTAATAATTTAATAGAGATAAAAAAAAAAATTTAATGTTAATAAAAATTTTAATATTAATATATTTTTAGATATAAAATCTATTACTTAAACATATATTAATATATTTTATATAAATATTTATATATTATATATTTTTTAATTATTGCCTATTGGGCGGTTATATATATGCGTGTATAAATATAATGTAGCTATAATTTTAAAATTAAATAATTAAAAAAATTAATAGATATTTTAGAGAGAGAGAGAAAAAAAAAATAAGCACTAATAGATGATTTTTTTTAAAAAAAATAAATAAAAAAAAATAAGAATAAT